>JAJLUR010000152.1:0-33099 GCA_030674225.1 Blastobotrys terrestris | reverse complement strand
GGGGGGGGGGGCTTTTAAGCGATTCGTATAATGTAACCTACCACAATCAGGATCTGCGCGTACGCGACGACGGCGAGCATCAATCATCTTCGTAACGGATCCGGAGCATGATCCTTGAGTGATAGAAAAACCTGGAGTAAGAATAGGCCGTCCAAAATGGACGTTTCGTCAGAATTTGAATCCGTTTCCATCACGGGAACGAAGCAATTCAGTTGGGTCTTTATAGTAGACTGGATCCTGGCGTTTATTATTACTATCTTCATGATATTCTACTTCAATCGTCTGATAGGCACATTGCTGTCAACTGTCTTCAAGTGGTACCTATGGCATAGGCATCGGATACGGTTAAAAGTACAATCGGTACAGGTTTCATTATTAGGAGGAAGAGTATTTTTTAGAAATCTGACGTATGTGGGATCAAATGAGATAATTTGTGCATTGCAAGGAAATATCACATGGCGCTATTGGCTACATAGAAGGAGGCTCTCTAAATTAGAGACTAATTATAGCGAAGGGGGACATGTGTTATCGGATGAAAAGATTCCCACGCGATTGGCTGTACAAGTAGACGGGTTTGAATGGTTTATTTTCAACCGCTCGGCTGCCTACGATTCATTATACGAATTCTACACAAACCAAAGGGGCAACAACAACAACCATAACCACAACCACGACAGCAACGCTGATGATGGTAGTGCTAATTCGGATGTTGGCAGCAGTAGCCAGCAGACTCAGTTTTTCACTGGTGATAGCGCTGAACAAGCAAAACCGTCTGGTAGCAGCGAGGAACAACATTCTAGCTCGTACACAATATTCGACAACTTGTTTACCAGAATAATGCCAGTACAATTTAGATGCAATAAAGGTGCAATTGTCGTGGGGAATAGGAACACGCCGTCGCTTTTGGTTTTACATTTCAATTCTGCTAGCTCTTCAGCAGACGTGGGCCCTACTGAGAATAAATTGGATAAATACCAAATGATTATGCATACAAAGCTCATCCAACCGATTCTGGAAATGCGGCCTAATATCGATTATGAAGGGCCTAACGCTGTTGAAAGGTTCAAGAGCAAGAAAAGAAGAAAGAATAGGATGATGGATGCACTTTGGTCCAACGCAGGAAAATTTCTACACAGATTCAGACGAAAAGGGAGCCATGATTCAGGAGAAGACGAATGGGATGAAAAGTTTCAGTGGAGAGGTCTATCTCGTTATTTATCCAGAGATACTGGCGGCAATGGAGGAGGCGCCGTAAATACTAACAATAAGACAAATACAACTTCTAACGACGACGATGATGCAGAGCTAGCCGAAGAGTATGCCAAATATTCCACTTTAGTAGATGCACCGGAAGCATCAATGACTTATTATTACGACTTACCCGGTGTTGTTCCATTCTCACCGGATCCAACACCAAAAACCGCGGGACCTGATGTTGGAAATGGGGGCTGTGCGCCTCAGTGGGGAGCTATAATCACGTTGAAGCAGTCCACTATCCACTATGGGCCTTGGGCGGATAGACAGCGTATACCATTACAGGGTATGTTGTTTCCGAGGTATTGCTGCGATGCGACCCCTTCAGGCAAACGTTTACCGGGGAATGAACGAATCTATACCATATTTGCATTACAGATCAACTTTGTCGGAGATAATATTATCAGATTTCCTACCAGAGAATTCAGCAAGAATGAGCAATTTTTAAAGGAATATAGGGAAAACCCAAATGATAGCTTGAGACCATTTGGCTGGTTTGAATTAAAGACCAAGGATTGCTCATCTATCTCTCTCACATCTCACATGGTATCAACTCGACATGGAAGCGAAAACAATTTTGCAATAGATTTTAAACACCCCGAACTTCGTTCTAGTGTTAATCACGGATTGCTCTTTTCGTCTCATTCTCATCATATTAATGTGAAGACTCATTTCCCGTTGAGGTGGAATGGTCTTCAGAATTGGAAAATCGAAAATAATTCAATCGCTGCCAAAACATTCTTTTTGAGAGAGCACGTTACTTTGTTGACAGATTTGTTGAAGGACTTTGCATCGGGGCCGCCAGTGAAATATGAGCTCTTTACACCGGTGAAATATGATTTCAAGTGGCTGATTTCTGATTATTCCATATATCTCAATGTTAATGATTTGAACATCATTAACAACCCTTCTGATTTTGAAGACAACACGTTCATTTCATTCCAGGGACAAGAACTTGCCATTGATGTCAGCATCCCAATGGAACAAATTTATCAAAACAGAAATCGAGTGGATTTTATTATCACCACCCCAAGATTCGATCTTGTGGTTGACGCGCCGCCCTGGCACACTATTCACGGATTCGTCGAGACCCCGGCTGTCGGACGAGCCCATGATTTCAAATTGGATGCATCTTATACATACTTTTCGGAGATCACAGAGACTAATGCGGACACTCTAATATTAGATATTGACGCGTCAGATGTTACTTTTATCGCATATGGTTTTATTTTGAAATATCTCATGAAGATTCGAGAAAATTACTTTGGAGAACATTTCCATTTCCAAACATTGGAAGAATATTTCTCGAACGAAAACAACAACGAATCAATAGAGTATATGCACCAACGAGTAAGTTATCCGAGCACTGAATATCTTTTGCTGAACTAACCAATATTCCTTAGGATGATACTGATCTAGATGTGTTGTTCTATGTTTCTGTGGATAAAGGTACAGTCGTCCTGCCCGCCAATTTATACAGTCCAAAATCAAACGTTCAATTGGATTTTGCAAATTTGGACGCTGATGTTCGTTTCACAAATTATTATATGGGTATGATTGTTACTTCTATTTCTTAAATGTTTAGTCCCACTAACCAATCGTTCTAGATTTGCAAATGAATTTCAGTCCAATCAAAGGGAAATACAACTCCATTATGCGTAGCGATATACTGGATCTGGCTAAGAACCATTCTGAATCCGAAGAAACCGATGTTTTTATAGACGGATTTGCGATTCATGGTCACCGAATATTTGGTCTTCCACCAACCGAACCGACATACTTTTGTAAATGGGATTTTGACATTGGGGTAGTAATTATTAACGGGCAGTTCGAAGTTGCCCAGGCGCTTGGGAGAGTCGGAGCTGCGTTTGGCTATTCGTATCAGGACGTGGAAAACTCTTTGATACAAAATATCCCTACTCTTTATGATGTTTTGTATTTGACGTTAAATGTGCGGTCGGTAAAAGTCTTGCTGTATGCAGGTGAGACCACATTGGAAATGAAAACAGGCGGTATTACCTTGGCATTGAACGATTTGAGCAATAAAAGATATAGCTCAAGAGTAAGCTTGAAAATACCAGCCATAAACACTTCTATATTTGAGACAAAGAAGAACTCTAAGAAATTGGCCGCATATTTTTCAACATCGATGGTACTGACCAATTTCATACAGAAGCGAGATTTTCACAACTTCTATGAAAAGCAACAAGAACACATCGCGCTTCACGACGGTCCGTTCGAAAGATGCCCATTTTTGTTGGACAGAAACCATCGGTCTCATTATGATGATGATTTTGATTTTAACCCGTCTTTATCTCTACCAAACGTACCTTTGCCATTGACATCGGACACTGTTCAGTTTATTGACCCAGGATTAAGTACTAGGATGATGATGGGAGACAACTTAGATGGTTCTTCGGCGTCATCCAGGAGTAACAGGGGAAATAGTTTTGATCACCAGAATTATACATCTTCAGTGGAATCTCTTCATACGGCTGCATCTTCAAGAACTTCACTGAAGAGAATGGCTCCCCTGACTTCATTCCACCCGCTGTCGAGAAACCCCGAACCGAGTAGAAGCAGAAATTCTTCTGAATCTTCTAATGGTAAGGGTAACACTAATCAGTTCCTGCCACCGGAAGATTGGATGTACAATTCTACTGAGGTTAAAGAGCCACCCGATTTCCCATACGCTTTGAACCCTACTATTCATTACTCAGTTCAGGAGAACATATGCCCAAAGTCTAAACTGGATTCTGACTACGAGTATGATAATATCATTTTGCAGCTTGGCCCGGTGGAAGGATATATGGGTCCGTATGCAATGAGCTCTGTCAGCTCAATTATAGCCTCTACCCAAAACCAGGATATTGCGGCTACGATGGATGCCATACAGATAGATGTTCTCAACAAAATTCGATATATCAACTACGGTAAACCAGAAGTGAAGAATTTTAGGATTATGGCTCCGCAAATCAGCATAAAATATGGCAACCTCCATGAAAGTGGCGCTTCAATGGGGCATCTAATAGAGACTGAGCAAAACCATCTCTACTTGGAGTGTCAGAATATTAATTTGGTCATGAGATTGACACATCCTAAAACACCGCAGACACTTGGGGAATACTTGAAAAATTCTGAAGAAATTCCGACTTGGAAAACGGTTTACTTCGAAGTTGAAGACTTTTCTATGGGGATCAGGAGAGGCAATGACATTGGTAAAGAAGCATTTGCTCCCAGAGGTAGCCACACACCGCTGTTGCTTCAAATAGAGCAGTGCGAATTTTGGTGGAATGAAGAAGGGGGAAATAACGTTGGGTCACTTCGTCTGAAGTCGATTGATTCGTCGGTAATGAGTGAACATATTGGATGGTCAACTTCCTTCTTGGAGCAAAATGTTAGACAAATCAAAGAGGTGGAAAAAAATAACCACGTAAAAATTAACAGTAGCCAAAATCGCATGGCTTTTGTCCTACACAGGCTTGCAGTTGGTGGTGAAGAGTTTAGGATAGATCATGACTCGTCGGTGCTGACAAAGCCCGCATATATTATTCGTTCTCCACAGCATGTAAGGGCTTCAACAAGTTGGAAGATTTTGATTCGTTTAAGGTACTTGATGGATAATGTTCCCAAGGCGTGGCTCAAGGATCAGGAGCAACAACTGTCGACCAACACCTTCACCATTGACAAGAACATTAGACAACAGGTCATTGATATCTTCACAAAATGGAGAAGTTGGGAATTGACGAATATTTCGGATAGTTACTTTTTCCGTCATTCCTTTGTGGAAACTTCTTTGAAGGAAAGCTTGATCTCTACGGCTACAAAAATGTACTTCGGTATTGAAAGCATTGCAATCAGATTGGAGTACCCGGATGATGAAGATTTCATTTGCTTAGACTATTTGAGCGTGATGATTTCTTGGGACAAGGCTTCTAATGGGGCTATAAAGGCAGATTCTGCTGTTTCCTGCTCCAACATTCGAACACGTGTTAGTCATAACATTGTGGAAGTTTTTGAATTTCTTGATGAAATGAACAATCTGAGTGCAGCTATTTCTTCTTCTTCTAAAGCCATAGAAGTCACCTCTCCTCAGGAAACGAAGCCACTTCCTTTATTGAATCTGAGCCTCACTGTTAGGTTAAAATCAATCGTTGGACGGACGGAGATGCCATCATTATCGGGCAGGTTGGAAACAGATGAAGTCAAGATTAGTTTATTCATGCACCAAATCGATCCGAACACAGTGCAATCTTCATCAGTTCTTCATATCGGCCGAATTGATAGTGGAGTCTATTGGAGAAATAGCGAATTTCAGGAATCCACTGTGGGGACGCTGGAAGTAAACGACGCAACGGCATCATTGATATTTTCTGGTGATTTCATGACATGTGCCAAGTGTTTGAATCTTGATGCCGTCGATACTCACATTGTTTTGGAAAAGGATATCGCAGCCCTTTCATCCATGATGGAAGCTTTCATGAGAGTGGACTACGTCAAACTTGAAAAATATCTTCCAGGTCCACGTGAAATGAAGGCCACAGAAACAACAACACCAAACAGAGACAACATGCTTCCGTTTATCGGCCCGATATTCTTATATATCAAATCTTCTGTTCTAAGAATGGATCTTATGATTTTGCCGTCGTATACTGTCAATTATCATTGTGGTAGGGCCGCTATTCTAGTGCGACAAGTGGACAGCACATCGTTCTGTTGTCAGCTTGATTTTGAAAAGTTGAAATTGAATATCGGAACTACAATCTTTGGGAGACGGCAGCGGTTGTTTGGACTTTTTTTCACAGAAATCAGTGCTTTGAGCCGTATCGAACTTGCCGAAGGGGCTGTAAAGAGCTTGAATGTGGCGGAGCTGCTGATTGAGATAGACCAACTTGATCTTTCCCTTGAATCGTTGGACAATCGGACAATTGAGGCCGTCGTTGGAAGGTTAACAGGTGAAATTGAGGATGTTCAGACCAGTGTGAAAACGCTGGAGAATACATTGTCTCAAAAAATGCCATTTACTGAAAGCCCAAACAAAGCTACAATTATAAATGTGGACGATAGCCGGAGGGTTCTTGCAAATGTGAACTTTATCGTTCAAAGGGTGGTAATTATGATACCGATTGGAAAAGCGTCTTTGGCTCTTGATACAAAGAAATTATCGCTGCGGTATAGCTCATTTTCACTTTTAGATGGTGATGGTACCATTGTCGCGAAGCCAAAATTTGGTGGGATCTTCACTGATGAATTTTCTATAGTATTGATGGCTCAAGGGATCGATCGTCGAGCATCAACACTGGTTTCTGGACAGGGTACTATAACATATCAGGAACGCGATCAGAAAACTAATGAAAAAGATCGTTTGGAATTTTCTATCGATTTCTTGAATGTCTTGCTGTGTCCAGAGTCGATTGAATGGCTATTTAAAATTGCTGAGACTGTGAAAGGTGAAGCTTGTCAATTACAATCGGCAAAGCTTAAGGATGATGAGGTGAACGATGGGGAAGGCGAAAGTGCTGTCGACTACAGTGAGATGGTTAAGAGTTTTATTGAAAGGGTTTATGGTGTCTTATCCCTAAACAACGTGGCTATAGGCTGGCTATTTTCGTCCAAAAGTGTTTACAGTCGAGTTCCCGGTATACTCTTTGGTTATGAGAAATTTGAAATAGTAGCCGCTTCTTTTAAGGCCAAGACTTCGCTCAACGGGGTTTACTTATCTCCAGCAGTTGAACATGACATATTCATTGGCTCAACTGATGACGTACTTGATCGTCCGAACACGGCGTTCTTACCGAATATTATGCTCACAGTTGTTTATAACTTCTATGAGCCATACCCCGAATTGGACATGAAACTGACTGGTGATTCCTTGAGGATATCATGTGTTCCATCAATTGTGACGATTATCACTGAGGCTATACAGTCCTTTGAGAACACAGCCAAGTCTTTAAACAAATGGGTGAAGGAGTCTTCGAGAGATGTTACTCTTTCAAAGGAAGAAAGACCGGAAGCTAACGATAGTACTCAAAGTAAAAGGTTGCGATTACCGTTTTCATTTTATCTCCTGGTGGAATTTGAGGCGTCTGTTATCAACTTATGGAGTGAGGTTGACTTTTATGGGTTGAATCGAGTTTCGGAAGATAAGCAGGAAACAACGATGATTGAACCATCATTGTTTTTACAAACACCATCTGTGAAGGCTGAAGTTGGATACACATTGGTTGATAATGTGAATGCGCCAGATACACTGAACATGGATGTGATGGTTTCGTCATCGAACAATACTATCCACCCAAGAGTTGTCCCCGTGGCTGTTCAAATGTGGAATGCTGTAAAAGTTAAAATGAAAGAAGATCGTAAGGCAATGGGGACTCCTCCGGTCAAAGTTGTAGAACACAATCCGTGGGAAGGCACTGGCAATGGGGAGAACAGTTACGACTATGTTCAAGAGGGGAGCCAATTCCTGAAGAACTTGGACGTTAACGTTAACGTTCGATTCCTCCGTCAGGAAATTACTTTGACGTGTGTACCAACGGCGAAGGTTGCGGCCAGTGTTTCGTACGACCTGTTTCATTTTGGTATTATTACTTGCGGAGATGCTAGCCGTGGCAAATTTTTGTCCCTTAGTTGTCGTTTGAATAACTTGAAGACGTCGTTACAGCATATATACTCCCGAGAAGTGAGCGGTTATGCATCAGTTGAGAACATTATGTTGTTTGGAGCTAAAAACTATATGACGTCAGAGCCAGATCCAGTTATGATTACAGGAAAAGTGTTCAACATTATGCTTGATGTTAACATGAAGCAGATGCAGGACTTGGAACTATTTAGGGATATATGGCAGCCGAGCGGCGTTTTGCCAACGCCAGGGTTGGAAAAAGAAGTCGACTGGCCGAAACAAGAATCAGCGAACGAAGGCCACATTATGTACAAATATCGAAGAGCTACTACAACTGTTGCCATTCCATGGTCAATCTCCATTGCGGTTATCAATGTGCAGGGTGTTGCAGACATGGGACAGTCTATTGGAAAGTTGTCGCTGGAGTTGAAGAAGTTTTGGTTGTCATCACAGAAATCATCCAACTGGGAACAAAATATGATGCTAGGTTTCGACAGAGTGTCCCTGCGATCAGAGGGAAGACTAGGAGGCGGTGTAGTGTTGAGAAAGTTTCACATGCGTACTGCAATAATGTGGGAAGACGTTGACGACACTGAGAGTTTCCCAGTACCATTGGTTCAGGCTGTTGTTGGACTAGATTCGGTGGAGTCTAAACTTTCTTTAGACTATCATGTGTTTGCATTAGCCTATGTTAAGGGCCTTCAATTGAGTATGTCTAATCAACGAGATAGTGAGAAACTACGCGGGGACCGGCTTTTGGCAGTTGCAAACTGCGATATCATCGATGTTTATTTCACTGGATTGGCAGCATCTCATTTCTTGGATATTTATTATACTCTTATTAGACTGAGGAATGAGAGCAATGCTTCATATGACGAGATTCTGAAGGACTCATCTGGATCGGCTGGAACGAAGCAAGCCAAAAAAGCAGATCCAACATTACGCAATGTAATTGCCAAGTTAAAGACTGTCTTGGATCTTCGGCTTGGTACTTTGAACCTCTATGTATTTCCTAACGGGTTGACGGATACAGTGGTGTTTGTAATAGCAGTGGACGGGACCTGCGTACAGTATACCCAGGGCCAGCATGACGGGTATCTAGAATCCAAATTGTCAATGAGGATGAACCAGTTTGTGGTTGCTTTGTCGAATATGAAAAAAGCATTTCCAGCAGAGGACATCAACCAAATCACTGTGGAAGATTATGTTGTTTATGCTGCAGAGGCAGCAAAGGGTGGAACTATCATAGCAGTTCCAGTATGTGATATTGATATGAGCACATGGCAGGAGTTTGGAAACTCCATTGTGGAATACACATTTGACAGCGCATTTGGTGGACGTATCGACGTCGGATGGAATTTAGGCTCGATCAACTTTATTCGGGACATGTGGAATGCCCACGCCAAAGCATTCTCTGCGAGAAAGGAAACATATGCCATGAGGACAACCTCAAGACGTCTATCTACGACTATTACTGATGAAAACGTCAGAGAAGTACAACTTGATTCAACATACTCTTACGTTCCACGTGCACCACCGATAATAGCAGCACCACAATTGCGAGATATGGGAGAAGCTACGCCACCTATAGAATGGATTGGGCTTCACAGACAGCGATTACCGGGATTGACACACCAAGGTGTGATCTTACCTTTGCAATCTTTGGTTCATGATTTTGGTAGGTTTCGATTTTATGTGATTGGATTTTGTTACTAATTACTGTAGAGTTGCTTTATCGTCAGGTCTTGGGACGATCCTGAAAGTTGTATTATTATTATTATTATTATTATTATTATTATTACAATTGTATTATGCATAGATTTAATTTCACTTTAATTTTATCTTAGTAGATAGAATGGCTAGGAAAGCTGTGTGTGACAAGGTAACAGAGCCAAAGTGACAATTCAGTGGAAAATTGGACACCAATTCCAGTTAATTTTTGCAGTGCTAATGATGTATGGAATACGGGTAAACATGGACAAGATCTACCCCCAGAACTAGTGACAATTCGCACGCCAACATTACCCACGAGACAATAGGGGGGGGATGTACAGTTACTTTTATATGAAGAGACATAAATTTGTCGTTAAAAAACTTATTATTAAAACTGCAAGGCTAAAGTGTTGAACCTGCTATAGTCTGAAATCATGAATTCGTTAAATAAAAGATGTTGAATATGCAATGGTTTAGGTTTCGGTCTTCTCAAAGAGAGTAGGAGCATGAGGCACAGAACCTTCAGTCTCCGTGTCGGGATACTCACCTTTGGCAGAGTTGTATAAAATAATACCATTAGACTTGGCTGATCTCCGCTCATCTCGTTTGTAAAACCAAAGGACCACAAAAGTCCATACGACCAAAGCAAACGCAGCAGCAGCAGTGAATGAATAACCCTTAAGATATCTTGGAGCCTCCTCTGTTGGCCATACAAGCACGGAAATCCACGCGGTAGAGGACTGGGCAATCATATTCATGACAATTAAGACAACCGCTCTTTCGCGGTTATCCTTCCTGCAAATATCGCCCATCCAACCATAGAGCACAGATGCCATTGACCAACCAAAATACTGAAGCATAAAGCCAAACCACTTTGCACCTTCAGGCACATCCCATATCGCTAAGATGACATTACCTATGATGTTGAAAACTTGGGAAAACACTATAGCACCCCAACGGCATTGAAACATATCAGCACCAGCACAGACAAGGAAAATCCATATCATGCCCAAGCCTGGAGAGATTGCAGAAAGTTGATTTACTTTACCTGGCGAATAACGATTGAGCGATTTGATCCACAACAGATAAGCACCCGAAGTGCCATTGTTGTTGTTCCAGCAGAAAACGCAGAAAAGAGTTAGAATGTAGATCTTCCAATCAGCTAAGATTTTTTTCCAAATTTCGAGGCTGAAAAGTGGAGGGGCTTTAGCCTTGGAACCGGATTTGCTAAGCTTTCTTCTCCGGGCAAGTCTTATTTCCTCATCAGTCAAAAAGATTGAATAACACTTATCTGGAGTGCCGGGCAAGGAGATGAATCCTAGCAGACCAATGGGTAAAGTTATAAAAAAACAGACGCAGAACATCCATCTCCACCCAGCAAGACCATTGACACCATTAAGGCCGTTGTAGGTTGCGGATTGAAGAAGACCCGAGGTGAGAACCCCCAACATTTGACCAAAGTAATAGAGACCGCCTCGTCTACCATATTCGGAAGGTTTGTACCACGCGCCGAATAGGTAATGAACCGCAGGATAAAACGCAGACTCAAAGGCACCAACAAAGAACCTCATAGCCATGAGTTGACTAGGGTTGTTGACTTTATAGGTGCAAAGAGTGAAGATACCCCAGCCAATATCCATAATTGGCAGCATAATGTTAATGGGAAGGTTGACGAACAAGTACATGAAAGGGATCTGGAATATTACGGATCCGACTGTAAAGAGCGCCTGAACGACAACAAGATCATTATTTTTCATTCCGATATCTTCTTTCATGTTGGTAACGTAGGCGTTGTTAACATTGGTTTGATCGAGATATTTCACCCAGTAAACAACGAAGGAGTAGAACGCCAGTGTGATGTCTAGTTTGATTAACAACTTTTTTTCTTGTGGGGAAGTGTTGTCGTCGAACCACTTCCACCATTTATGGGCCTTTTTTTCACTTGTCGTGATCCTGTACTCGTACTCATCGAAGAATTTCCACCACGGCCTTTTTGCTTCATCCCTGTATTCATACGTGATTTCTTTTGTCACCGCGTTATTGTTATCTGATTCTGAGGTAGAAACAGACGCTTCCTTAGGCTCGAAATCTACATCCACTGTCTCGGTACCATAATCGTCCTCTACGATTCGTTCGTGCGGAAACCACCACGGATACTGCATTGCGGCTTATTATGAGCTTAACGAGAAATTTTCAATCCATTATAAAGGTATATATATAGTCCATCCCTTGATTCACCCTTGAAGATGTCGTGATCGCTCATAAAAATGTCGAATCGGATATACTGTCTTGAAAGCCGCATAGCTCGCCAGACTAGGAAATTTCCAGTGGGATAGCGGAAGCTGGTTCCGCCGTTTTGGATGCTGAATGCCGAAGTCGGGACCCTTAGATTTTTTGCTAGCAACTTACTCTGTTACCTGGTGCGTTGTTTCGAGAAGAGGAGCTGAATAATGATAATATAATAGTTTAATAATAATAAATAGACGTAGCTATCATTGACTGTGTCATATTTGGAAGACAATAAATTCAGGGCCTCTCCGAAAACGGCCCTGAGCCTAAAGCGTTTGATAAGCCGGCCGATTGGTGGGGGGAGTGTGCAGAACGGCTACCTAAATGGGAGTTTGCGTGCAACGGGGTGGGGATTTGCAGATTTAGCCATCAGTCACGAGCTCGCGAGAGGATAACTAGTAGCTATTGCTAGCGCCATAATCTGAGAGCGCGCAAAAAAAAAAAAAAAAAAAAAAAAAAAAAAAAAAAAAAAAAAAAAAAAAAAAAAAAAAAAAAAAAAAAAAAAAAAAAAAAAAAAAAAAAACAGAAAGAGAAGAAGAGAGCTAGACAACGGTGGACTTTCCTGTGATATTAGGATCAAACATGTTCGATTCAGTTCCGGTTCCCGAAGAGGAAGGTGGGATGAAATATGGTTTGTATTTTGCAGGAAAGTGAGACACTGTAGACTATATATTTAAAACGTAGATTCAATTTAATTTGAATATATTTATTCATTGGACACTTCAGCCGTTTCCCACTTCGGCTATCGTTATACTACATTGAGAGCGTGTTTGCTGACGGTTTGTTGTAATCGCACGCAGCATGGCGAAACGTACTCAATGGTATGCCACATCGAACTATGGTATTATCTGACTATTGCGGAAAAGTAAACACACCTTGTTTTTAAGTTTAATCTTTGACAGAATGCATCTTAAGCTTTGTGGCCAATCTGGCAACAAAAACAAAAACAATCGCAAATTAAACCCCAATTCGAAGAGAGCTGTGATACTAACAGATAATGACACGGCGAACAGAAGTTTACAGAAACTCCCTGTCGTGGTCAACGTGGTTAAGATGACTGTGGATATAAATGCAAGAGCTCTAATCTCCCTCTACAATAGTTCGTGGAGACGAAACAGGGCTGCAGTCATACGAGAAAACATTGAAATCACTAGCGGTGTCAGTGTGAATTTGCGACAGTACTTGTATAATAACAAAATTCGGGCTATCAAATTTGAGCCATCGAACAAACGTTATAAATTCCATATTTTCACTGATAGCTTTCCCATCGGGCTTGAGGTTACCCCAACTCAGGTCAGGGATACGTATTATCCGGTCAGTCGCCACGGATATTCAGTGATCACTGGAAGAAAGCTTGCAGATAATCCGATGTACATACTTGTCAGAAACGTTCAAAGCTTTGATGGCTCTCGTCGGTTGTTTCGCAAAAAATTGAGAAATAAGCTAGGGAAGTTGTTCTAGGTGCGACGCTGAAACAGGGATCTCTGGTTTTCGGGCTTCCTATGGTTCAAAGAGAAAAAAAAAGAGCATTATTACCCATTGGTGGACATGGATTGATCAGGGTTACTGGGTTAAGTCTCCCAGTCCCTTGCATGTGAAGGCAAGTTGATCTTTGTGGTGTTACAAACTGGAGCATGGAGCATACCATAGGACCAGCAATCTTGGCCGCTTCGCAGCATTCCATTGTGTGAAAAAGTCGTCAGAAGCCAACTGCATACGTTTAATAATAGGAGGTATTTTTATAAGACATGGTTTTTCTAAGATCCAGCAGCAATATATAATCTGAGATTCAAATGCTACATTCATATATGCATATGCATATTCACTGTTGGACAATTTCGATATCACTACGCATGGCCATATGTATATGCATAGAACTAGCAGCTATGAGATGTATTGAACGACAAGAATTGAATGCACAATTGTCTGATGCATCCTCATTTCCATGGCCATACGGATTTCTCAATCCACCCCTAAACATACATGTACCGCATTTATCCACAACTACATACGACCTCTATCAACGCCAGGGTTTTTTCATATTAACGTTAAAAAGTTGCTTTTTTATTCACATACTAAAGATTACATTTATCTCAATGGAATGAAACGAGCACCAGTGTTACCAACACCTGGTCTCTTGTGGTTGACTGGACGATAAGTAATAGCAAATTCACCGAGATAGTGACCAACCATTTCTGGTCTGATTTCAACTTGAGCGAATTGTTTACCGTTGTAAACACCAACAACGGAGCCGATCATTTCTGGGATGACAATCATGGATCTAAGGTGGGTCTTGACGATTTGTGGTCTTTCAGATGGGTCGGAAACTTCAGCCTTGGCCTTTCTGAGCTTCTTGAGCAATCTCATAGGCTTGTGGCCCATACCACGCTTGAACTTTCTTCTGGCTCTAGCATGAACAAGGGAGTTGAAATCTTCGAGGGGAGTATCGAGGAGGTCCTTAAGGTCGACACCTCTGTAGGAGAACTTCTTGAAGGATCTCTTTCTTGGTTGGTTTTCACCTGCGTCAGCCATCTTGTGTTGTCGATAAAAACTTGTTAAAGGTTGAAAATTACGAAAATATTGAATGAGTGGGTGCCTGTTTGGCGTTGGGACGGTTTGTTCTGACGCATACGCCCAGCGTTGTTGTGAGTATGCCCACTCACGCTTACTCCCAAACATCGAGCATTTTCATTCAGAGCTATTCGCAGAAAGTCTGTGTGACTGTTTTTTCTGTTTTCCTGTAGGAAATATATTGAGAGGTTTAACACCTTTGCGTATTTCTGAGACTGACAAACTCCCAAACGCACTCACAAAAGTCTCGAAGGGGCCTCTTCTTTTTTCTTTCATCCAAAGGATAGTCCGCTGAACACTCAAAGCTTAAATCGATTATTCTAGTGAAAAAGTGAGCATTTTACATGATTTTGTGGAGATGGAACCAATTATAACTAACATGTTTTTCTGTAGTGAAGTACCTCGCCGCTTATCTCTTGTTGGTCTCTGGTGGTAACACCTCCCCATCTGCTGCTGACATCAAGAATGTCATCTCTTCTGTCGGTATCGAAGTCGACGAAGACAGAGTTGCTTCCCTCTTGAAGGAACTTGAAGGCAAGAACGTTGAGGAGCTCATTGCTGAAGGTACTGAAAAGCTCGCTTCCGTTCCATCTGGTGGTGCTGCCCCAGCTGCTGGTGGTGCTGCTGCCGCTGGCGGTGAAGCTGCTGAAGAAGCTAAGGAAGAAGAAGCTGAAGAAGAATCCGATGGTGACATGGGTATGGGTCTCTTTGACTAAAAAACGTATTATGGATAGTAATCTTGTAATATAATTCTTTCAGCTATTTCCTTTTTTTTTGTGCAAAGCAGTTTGATAAATTGTAATAATTTTGATGCTGGGCTGCCATTAATTTGTGTGTAAAACTTGAGGTTAGAAGGGCCGTTAATTGGTCCTGGCTTTAATTTGCATCGACTCTTTGGTGCCTGTTGGAAACAGAATTTGGATGCTAGCGTAATTCGGCCCGACGTGATATTGAATACGCCTAGCTAAGGGTGGATTAAGAATTCTGCACCGGCACCGGTAGTCTACCCTTACTATGGGTGCGTATATATGCACAGGCGTATCTTCATAGTATATTCATTTCAACCAGCTATGCACATATGCGATACGCATAGGGGCATCGGAAAAATACCTTCCCGATTGCAGGTGTGCCTGATGTGGAGACACACCATGAACATGGGGTATGCAGAACACATCCGACTAGCTACATGGTTAGCGAAATAAAGCCCGCAGTCAAAAATAATACATAATTTATTCATCATTCATACATGCACATATATTAGCTAGAGCGTCCACATCGGAAGACTCGAGAAATAAAGTCTTTGGATTCTTTCATATTGATCTTGACAGTTTCTAAAGTGGATCGTTCAAAGACTTGATCCAGTTCTTCCAAAGTCTTGTCTTTGGTTTCTGGCATGAAGAAAATCTGGTAGAACCAACCAACTACAGCGATCCCGCCGTAAAATCCCAAGAATGTACCGATTTGAGTCATTGAATTGACCATTCTGGTAAAGTTGTAGGTGATAATGAAGGAGAAAAGGAAGACCAAACAAGAAGAAATGGTCATGCCATACGATCTCAAATAAGTAGGATAGGATTCTGATGGCAATACCCAGGTTAAACAGGCATATGGACCGAAACAAAGAGTGTAGAAGACAATACCCGTCATGTACATAGCCTCTTGAGTGCGGAAGGAGTTTGACTTCAAGAATGCTAGGCCAACCAAGAGTAGACCGACAAAACAGCATGGAAGAATGGTGTTGGCCCACTTACGACGTCCGATTCTGTCCATCCACAGAATGGCAGGGATAGTACCGAGTAAAAGACCACCACCACCGACAAGCGACATGAAGACGGCATCTCGGTCGCTGAAACCAACCATCGTCATCATGGTGGACATGTAGTACATGATGCCGTTAATTCCTGTGAGTTGGCCCAATGCAACCATAATATTGGCAAAGATGAGACCTCGTCGGGCCCTTGGATTGGTGAAGAAGTCCAACCACTTGTGTTTCTTTTCTTCTTGGGCGGCGGTTTCGGTTTCATACAGAGCAGAGTGCTTCATTTCAAAGAACTCGACCTTGGATTGTTGACTTTCAAAGCCACGGAGGTTTTTCCAGGCCATGTATGCAGGAATTTCTCGTTTCTTATGCATCAACCAACGGGGACTTTCTGGCAAAAATAGTACACCAACGAACATAATAGTAGAGAACAACAGGGAGGAGCCTAGCATAAACCTCCAACCGCCGTGGACACTAACAAACATAGCAGCAATGGCGTACCCGAGGACTTCACCCAGAGCAATGCAGAATTGGTATAGAGAGATCAATCGACCTCTGACGTTGGAAGGCACACCTTCGGCCACGTACATTGGAACGGTACCACCCTCGAGACCAAGCCCGGCGCCCAAAATAAGACGAGCAGCAATCATCATTCCGAAGTTAATGGCACCAGCTTCGAGGGCACCGCCGATAGTGTAGAACACGAGAGAAATGAGAATGGCGCTACGACGTCCAAACCATTCATTAACTGGGGAGATGAGGAGTGATCCGGCAACAGCACCCAAGGGCACCGAAGACGACACCAGAGAAGCCTGCGAATCGTCAAGGTGAAGGTCCTTAGGCATAAATAAATTAGCACCGCTGATGAGAGATTGATCAACGCCGGAAAGCAACCCTCCACAAGAGGCAAAGGCGGCCAAAAACCAGGTAGCGATGGTGGGTGAGGGGAATTGGTATTGGAAAAAGCTCGGCTTTGGCGCAGATTGTTCGAGCTCGGCTAACTGAGAATCGAATTGAGCCAGCTCCTTATCATCAATATGCTCGACGTCGAGTTTTTCGTTATCGATGATCATGTTGTGTTTAATGGGTTATAGGGGAGGGAATTGGAAAACTTTTTTTGTTCCGCTAAAATATCGGCAGACATTTGCTTCAATATAAATAGTTTCCTGGATCGGCCGTTTTCTTTCTTTTTTTTTTTTTTTCGGAAACACCCTCACGCATGTATAGGTTCCGAGAGAGAAAAAAAGAGGGGGATGGACGCCCCAACGTACACACTGTTTCTGATCGGACAGCCAGATCCATGGCTCTCTACCCCACTACCCCACAACCCCGCAACTTTTGGGCGTCAATAGAATGAAATGTATTTAATATAAGATAACGTGTTTAGTGGAAAGTTAGTGGGCGACTGCCGCCCGCCAACAGCTTTTGCGTCGGCCGTTATTGTTCGGTTTCTCTTGTTTTCTTCCGACTCCACGCGGGTGAGTTTGATCCGGCAGGTGAGACACCGTGCAGATCAAGTAGAGCTTAGTTCTCGGCTGGGCACATATTTAAGACTGTAGTTTATCCGGGAAGTCAGACGGAAGGGTCAGTAAACTGTGAGCTCACAGGACCATTTGCAAATATATTGTCGAACGACTTTTGTTTTCAGTTTTGCCTGATAGATCGACACTACTTTATTAACACTCCACTTACTCGGACCCCAGACCTCCATTCACCCCGCGTCCTCCACCTACCCCACCAAACAATTTTTTTTTTTTTTCCGGTGAAACCCCTTTCTCCGGGAATGTCTCACACATCGGGTCACTGGCCTCCATATGACATTTTTTTTTCAAGACCCTTAACGGCTTGTTAAGACCCGGCTATCAAAGACAGGGACGGGATTCGAGTACTCTCATCTGTCTATATTTTGCTGCTGTATCAAAAAGTTGCACTTCGCTCACACCGATATTACATATAACGATTAAGCTTCCCGGCTATCCTGCTAAATACCAGGGTGTTTTTGCCGTGCAGAATATGCAGTTGGACCCACCAATGAACGGAAAAATTCGTCATCCCAGTTGGGCTCCTTTCCGAGGTCTATTCAGGTGATTGAAAGATGACTTACCATATGCTTCTATTCTGGAATGGCTGCTTTAACGCTGATTCGCCCGTTAAGGGTAAATACCCAGTAATAGGGTAATTATGTATTCCGGATTTTTTTTTTTTTCTCAAGAGAGTTCATGAAATATCATTAATGGTCGTGTGGAGACGTTTTAGGTATTTTGGATATATGTATGTGCAGATGTCATATCTGCGGAACTGTTTTTCACCGGCTATGAGGTCTGTGTATGCATATGCCTAGTAAAATTTCTTGATTGTGTGTGTTTTGTGTGCGGGACGCGCACTTCCCGCGTATGCTTAGTGCATAGCTTTTTATTTCACTTCATTTATTAACTACATATTCGTACACGTTTCTACTAAATATATACCTATTTGCGCAAATAAATTACTGTGAAGACCTTATAGCGGTCAGGGTTAGCTCGGTTTGATAGCTAACTAGCTAGCAGTATGCTATATATGGGTATGCATAGGCTTTCATGTAGCTATGCATATATAACATAGCTCTGTTAATAAATAAAGTGAAATAAATAAATAAAAAAAAAATCTGTGCGACTCCAGCGCTTTTGCTTCTTTTCTACAAGAAGATTGCCAGCAGATCCCATTTTGGAAACCATATCACCTCCGGTGGCTTTTGTTTTCCCCCAAGAAGCGAAAAGATAATTCTCTTAGAGAAAATCCCCAGCCTGGCGTAATTCCAGTGCTTTTTTGCTTTCTCGTATGCATAGGAGATAAGTCGACCGCACAGGCTCTGTATGTGCATGGGGTATGGTGTCTCCGGTAGCCTAATCTAACCCGTATGCATATGTATAATATGGTATATATGCATACTACTATGCATAACTACTAGCTATGCATACTACTAGACCTTTCCCACGCATATGAAATGCGATGTATGCATACCATGTTTATTAGTTCTTGTTACTATCTCACTTTACTTATCAACTATGCATATGCATACATTTACTAGCTAGCTAATTCATAAATGGTGTCTATGCCTCATATTCATACTAACTAACTACTACTATCCACTAGCTATGCATAGATCAAGCTTTCCTATAACTACATCTGCATATATGCATGCTCGATTTATGCATACAACACCACTAAGATCTTCTCTACGTACTATGTGGAAGCAAGAACTATGCCTATGCCTATAGCAGTGGTGATGTAGCACAAGCGAATACTGCAGATACTTGTCGGCGCTCACACTTTTTTTTTACGCAAGCCATCGTTCGTATGTGCGAACTCAATTAATTAAAACTACATATGTGAAACGCGACTATGTACTCAATCACACCTTTCCAAGACCATCGGCCAGAGGCAGGTCGCCGTTGATTAACGGAATAGTCTTACGGAATGTGTTTGTCAGATCTAAAGAATCAACGGCAATCTGTGCAACGTCTTCTCGGGTGATATGCAAGTCATCCTTCTTCGCATTTTTGGCCGTAGCCGGGTCGGAAATTTTGCCAATCCCCGCATTATCTGTCAGCAATGCGGGATGCAGAATGGTGTAGTCCAACCCAGTTCTTCTCAACTCGCGGTCTGCATAATGCTTGCAAGTGTAATAGGTTCGAATTGGATTAGTGTGGAAAAAGTCACGATCATCCGCTCCAAACGCACTAATCATAATGTATCGCTTCACACCTAGTTCCTCAGCAGCCTCCATCGTCTTGACCGCGCCGTCAAGGTCAACAGCGACCGTCAGGTCAGCTCCTTTTCCTCCCGAACCTGCAGTGAAGACGACAGCAGCACTGCCTTTAATTGTGTCTTTTAGAACATTTTTCCTGTCTTCCAGACTAACCAATTGGGTCGTGATGCCTCTACTTTCCAGCTCTTTTTTATATTGCTCCTTCCGGACTACAGCCAACGGCTGGTATTTATTGGTCTCCTGCAATTTTTTGCAGATAATTTGTCCAACCTTTCCGTGTGCTCCAAAGACTACTACTCTTGACATGTTTCAGAAGAATTTCTCCTTGTTTACAAGTTTTAATTGCTGCGAGAAAGCGGAATCCTGTGTCCTTTTATATGGCCTGTCGGGGCCAGCCACGGGGGATTACGTCATCAAGCTTAGTAATCCCCGCACCATCAGGATGACAATAAAAATGTGCTACTGAATTTTGCTTCTTGAAGGATCTTAGACGAATGAAATAATTATTCTACTATCTCTAACTCAGCTTCTGACCGATAGGCATCTTCAGCCAAAGTTTCAAGTCTATCGATATCTCCAGTTTGTATACAGATGTCGCGGAAAAGCGTATCCTGTTGTAATAAGTGATACGGAGAGTCGTATTCCACTGCTCTCCCTTGGTCCATTACTAAAATCTTGTCGTAATCAATGATGGATTGTATTCTGTGTGCAACTGTTATTAATGTTGTATCGGTAAATTCATTTCTAATAGTTTGCTGGATTTTAGAATCGGTATGGTAATCAATAGAAGCTGTCGCCTCGTCCAATAGAAGAATTCTTGGCTTTAGTAACAACGTTCTTGCCAAACAAACCAACTGTCGTTGGCCTTGTGATAGATTATGCCCCCCTTCAGTAATTTTGCTATCCAAGTTGTTAAATTTGTTTACCTTGCCAGTGACTATCAAATGAACCCGAGACAATGACTGGAATAGCTGTTGATCCGTGTAATTGTCAAATGGATCCAAGTTAGATCGCAGCGTACCACTAAACAGAGTAGGGTCCTGCGGGATAATAGAAAGGTTCTGTCTCAACAGTTTCAGCCCAATTTTAGATATATCAACCCCGTCTATCAATATTCTCCCCGACTCTGTTTCGATAAAACGGAACAGACTAGATATTAGAGTGGATTTTCCAGCACCGGTTCTTCCAACAATACCGACCTTTTCTCCGGATGAGATTTTAAAAGATAAGTTGGTAAGAACCAACGGAAGGTCTGGAGCATAGCGTAAATTGACCTTTTCAAATTTAACTGTACCGCTGACTGGCCAATAATTATCCTCTTCAAAACTTCCAAGAACTAATGGGGCCTCAGATTCAAGGCTACAGTACTCGTTCACCCTCTCCACAGCATTCATGGCCATCTGAAGTTTGGCATACGTATTCAAACCATAAAATAAACGGTATCCAAAGAATGTAGCATAGGATAATGACAGCCCTGCTAATCCCGCATCAATTTTCCTGGCGCTTAAAATTATGAACGCTGAAGTCGCAAATGAAACCATACCGCCCAAAATATCTACCCAAAAACACATCCAAGCGTTTGAAAGCCATGTGTAATAATAAGGTCTATTAGTATTATCAATTTTCTCCAAGTTTTCGGTGATAAATCTGCGTTGATCTCCATAGGCTCGGATGACAGTGGTGCCGGCCAACGTTTCGCCGAAATGTTGAAATATCGGAGACCGCGTGACGGATTCAATACGTTTTAGTTCTCGTGAACTTTGAAGGTAGAACATAAACAGCTTCCAATAAGCAAATGTTATGAATACCGCCGGTATCAGAAAACTTGGAGTTATAAATGACACCAGAATAATAGTGAAGGTTACAATAAAAAGGTTTTCGGCAAAATCTGACAATTCCGCTGGGATTTCAGCATCTATGCTTTCGATATCTTTTGAAAACCTGTTCATAATCCTTCCAACTGGGGTAGAATCGTAAAACCTCATTTTTGCCCGCAAAACTGCTTGCAGCAAGTCATTAAATAATCTCCGAGATGCCTTGAGACCGCCATAAAAGAAAACAAGGTTCTTTACAAGAGTGAGAGTCATGCAAACCATTCCGATAGCGAAATAGATACCCATATAGTAGCTTGTGTTGTCATCATTCCCAAGTATACGGGGTTTTCCTTCGCTCCATTCTCTGACCCACCAGCCTTGGGTTATTTCGCCAATTTGCTGCAAAGATAATAGTACCAATATGAAGAACAAAAAGACAGGCGGACCCATTGCTTTTGCATAACTGACATATACATCGGATTTAACATGACCAGTCACAACGGCCTCCTCTTGGTATCTGTCGTTGTGTGATTCTTCGTCTCCTCGAGGCGACTCATTTGAAGGAGAGATAGAGTTAGTGTCCGTATTCGCCCCGCGTACACCATCGACATCATTCTCATAATGCAAGTAGCGATATTCATGCAATAATCCATCCTGAGACAACTGACCAGGCGATCCTTGAGCAGAGACTTTACCGTCTTCCATTATAACAACCTTATCAGCTTTACTCGTGGCGACTGACACATTGTGTGAAACCAAAATTATAGTACGATTTTCTGCAATTTGGCCCTTCAAGCAATTGTTATAAATGGACAGGCCGGTATGAGAGTCAACTGCACTTAGACAATCATCCAACAGTATATACCTAGATTTAGAGTACATTGCCCGAGCTAATGATATTCTCTGTTTTTGGCCACCAGAAAGTGCGATTCCTCGCTCACCGGTTAAAGTAGTGTCCCCCGCATCCAAAAGAGCGAGATCATGTGTCAGTTGACAAGCATCCAAGACCACCTTATATCTTTCCGAATCAAATTCACTGGCAAACAGGACATTGTTTCTTATTGTATCACTTATTAGCCAGGGGTGTTGTGGACAGTAAGCGACTGTCTCACTCAAACCTGTGGATAAATCGACAGTTGCGTCATTACGATCCTTTGAACCACCAGGAAGGAAAACACCGCCATTCAACATATCCATTTCACCAAGTAGAGCCAACAGAAGAGAAGTTTTACCGCTTCCAGTCGGGCCAATGACAACAGTCAGTTTGTTAACTGGAAATTCAACGTTCAGATTTGATAATTGAAACTCTTTTCCCCAGGAAAAGGACGCGTTCTCAAATCCGATGTGAGGTGAATCTGTCCCTCGAGGAGAGGATGCTTTCCAAGGTTTATGTGTTTCTGCCTGATTGAGAAATCTACTAATTCTGTCCGCCGATACCTTTGCTCTCAAAAAATCACTAATTAGTTCAGGCAAATAAACCATTGGATCCTTGATAATAGTCAATACGATGAGCGAAGAGAAAGCAGCTGGACTTGATAGTTGATTTCCCTGGACAAGAGTATACCAACCAAATGTTAGAATTGTCACAGCCATTGGCGTGACCGCGAAGATAGCTTCGGTAAAAGACTGCAGAATGTACTGCCACTTCAATGCTTTCAATTCTTTGATTCTGATATCTGTAACATTATTGGCGTATTGGTTTTCCCACCCCAAGTACTTCAAGATTCGGATGGCTTGGAATAGCTCGTTAGATTTCTCTACTCTTTCGTCGGAGAATTCAAGTAATTTCGATTCTAGCTGAGCGTATTTTCTGCCCAATATATAGTTTAAGGGCGCAATCAATGCCAAACCAATGATTCCAACAAGTCCGCTCGTCCCAAGAGCCAGATAGAGGAAGAAGAATCCTGTTGTCAGTTGGACTATCCCACTAGCTGCGAGAGGAATATCTTTGGCGGACTCCGAGATGTTGAACGTATCAACCGACATCAAATTGATTATTGTTCCAGAACCTGCCGAATATTCGTCGTCATTTTCGCCTTCTTCTTTTGGCTGGGCATATTTCCGCTTTAAAGCTTTTTCGTACACTTGTGACATTATCAGGGCTCGTAGTCTTACGCTCGTTTTCTCTGACACAAAATTGGCATGGTTGTAGAAGATAGATTCCATAGAACAGCAGAGGAGAATGCCAATGGCAAATGTCCACGCCGAATTTTCAGAATATGAATCTGGGTCGGAAACATATTCCAAGATATGCCTTACTAGGACAGAAGGTATCAGGATTAGGATCGAAGCGCAGAAGGAATAGAGGGACGACAGAAGGACTAAGGGAGCAACTTGGCTAAACATATTAGCTAGCTTCGATGCATTTGGACGTATCTGCCGATTGTATTTTTTGCCAATAAAAAAGGCATGTTCTTCGAGCGGTATATCCCATATTTGCTCATCTTTCAATGGCTCTCTGTATCCTTGGCGAAGAAAAGGGATGATGTGGGAAAATGTAATTAATGAGAATAGAGATGATTTTGGTTCAGGCGAAGGAATGCGGGCTGTTGATGTATAGATCTTAGGCAGATGGTTGCCCGAGTAACGCACAGACCCAATGGCATAAGATAGCGTTAGGTTTAGCACAAAATCAGAAATGTGGTAAGCGATGGAATTTTTCGCCATTGGATGGATCAGCGACGACCTGAGAGAAATTACTGAGAATACAACAGATAAGAAATAGAAAACAGGAAACTGAAACCAGAGATATCCTGGATATGCAACTTTTGACTTCAACCATCGCACTCTGATTCCAAAGAGAAATAGGATATATAGCCAAAAGATGAACGAAAACAGAGGTACATAGTACATAGTCTTCCATTCATCGCATAAGTGCGGTGAGACTAGAGCGGCCAAGTGCAGAAAAACCTGGCAAACAAGTGCAACACCCTCCACCGCCAATTTGACTCGGTCAGTGATATCTGGGGTCATGACGATCGATAACGGTCCATTTTCATCAAGTTCTGTGTGACCGGTACCATATATCTGGTTGGCACTTTCTGCTAATAAGGGCGGTTCGCGGTGTCTCTCTTCCCTTAGCCATCTCCACACGAGCACAGGTGCATCGGAAACCAGCAATAGCACAACGGAAAATGCTACAAGAATCAGTTCGGGATAGAATTGAAAGTACCTGGTGGAGATTCGGTTAGCAAAAGTAATGTCTATCTCAGCTTCAGCTTCACAGGGTCCATGTGGTATACCGATCTAGCGAGTTACCCCGGCCGCGCGCGCTTTTAAAAGTCATTTTTTTTTGTCACTTACAAATTCCTGAAGTAGGGCGAAAAGTCCTTTCCGTCCCAGACGGAATAAGGCTGGAGAACCATTAAAATTACTCGAAATTGCGAGATAACAAAAATGCTGCGTGAATTGTATAAATGGTGGCCAGCTTAGCGATTCTTTATCACTCTTTGTGCGCTCCTCTGCCTTAGCCACTATGACCAGTCACTGCAGATCAACGGGGCTCCGACCGGATTCTGATGATGAGTAGAAAACGTTGCATATAGTTGTTTTGCCTCCGGCTGCTCTGCATAGAAAAGCAGGTCGTACATCTGGATCCACGGCTTTGCTTTTGCTTCATTCTAAACTAGTACTTGAAGAATGTCCACGATCGTGGAGCTTGAGTTTGCAGCATGCAATCGAATGTTGGTTATGCATAGCTAACTAGCTTAGCTGAACTACTGTAGTTTCCTGATTGAGGTTATGCCTAAATTAGTTTGCAATAGACATGATCGCAAAGGTTTTCGTTAGGTGTGCAGAGTCACTCTTATCCAAATGTATATTGACATTCCCGCTACAAATAAGAACATCTCTTAGATTTTTACGTGGAATTTCCACACCAGTTGATAAAAAAAAACAAAAAACAAACAAACTACCTCAGATGCATTGACGACAATCCGATATAATTGGCAACCCATCGGACCATTTGTACTCCCCGCCCAAAATGGCAGTTTCCTCGGAGCCAACTTCCGTACACGGGGTATTTGGTCTGCGGTTACTGACGGTCTCGGCTAGTCCCGAGTAGTTACAAGGCTAACTGGGTTCTCGGCCAACATAAGAAAATATTAGTAGACATTTTTTCCATATTTTTTTTAAATAGAAACAAACAAACAAACAAAAACACGGGATCTGTCTTGATATTTTATAAACCCGAGTCCCGTGCATCGTGCAGTACCCGTTCTGCTATATCTCTCAATACCCAATACCCAATAATACCAATAGAAGGGTTAGAACACTGTCTGATCGACAAATTTTTTACCCGAGTCCCCACAGAAAAACAGACGATCTTTCTGAATTTGGTAATGCATCTGATCTCACAAAAAAAAAAAAAAAAAAAAAATGCCGCCAGTGAGTCAGCCCCGTGGTATATAAAGAAACGTGCTTCCGGTCGAAGTTATAGTTATGTCTGTAAGAGGATGCTAGTTGATAATGAACCATGCTACAAGAAATTCCCAGCGAAAGTGTCGTAAATAATAATATCCTCCCTCCTCCACCAAGCTATACGATAGGAACGAATGTGCAGCCGGTTGAAATCGAAGATGACAAGATTATCTCTATCTACGCCGGCCGCATCCTTATCTACACTGTGCTAGATCAGGGCTGTGACGTGCCCTTCGATGCTGGCAACCCTATTACAGGTAAGATTATTGTGATTCCAAACAAGAACACAAGGTTTGAGAAGATTGCTATTGATCTCGAACTGAACGAACGATTCAAGTCTGCCATAAAATGGACGTCATCGTCGCACATGGTAAAGTCCATGGTTCTTTCCCGGCATCATATCCCCGACGAGGCGTATCCTGAAGATTACTTACTCAAAAAGGGATTGAAATACACTTTCACGTTCTCTCTCACCATTCCTTTCTCGCTGAATGAATCGCATTGCTGCCATTCGAACCTTTCCGGCCATTACGAACTGCCCTCCACTGTCGGATCCATCTGTCCGCAGCCTGTGGACGCAATTGATGTAATCGACAAGCGCCTTGTAGTCTCGTATCAAGTCAGAACACAGATTCTCGGTGATAACCACAAGAAAACCCTCAGCCAGTCACGTCGCATCATTCATGTCGTTCCTTCATATCCACCGTGTATGGAAGCATATGAGTCTCGAGTTTCGACGAGAACCACCAAGTTGGCACGATTTGGTTCTCAACCTAAGTTAACAATCGCTGTAAAGAAGATACCTGCGCTATATATTCAGGGTAAACCATCATCAACTGTTACCCTCAACCTTCGTCTCGAAAACACAGGCAACATACTCCCCACAATCAAAAAAATTACATATAAGCTGCTAGGGTTTGTCACTACGTCTCTTACGGTCGAAACAACATACCCAGAATATTCCAAAGGTAGGTGTAAGTTCGACACATTTCCTACTCTGGTTACAACTTTTTCAGACCCGGTATGGCAATTCGAAGCTGTCGATGGGGTTTACACTGCATCAATCACGGTGCCTCTTTCACTACCATCCGATCCATTCAGACTGGTCCCAACCTTTTTCACTTCTAATTGTTCCAGACAATACATGATAAAAATTGTCATGGAAACTGACGCCCCAGTCTCCCCAAAGATTCTCTTCCCAGTTGTAATTTCAAACAAATTTGGCAACTGAACAAGTAAATCCATTTTTTTCTTCCTTATTATAGAAGAAATCTCAGATAACCCAGTTTCATTTATTTGCTTATACGTACCATCTAGTATAATTCTAATCGCACAACTAATATTTAATTTCGCCACAGCCCATTCTATGTTCCAACCTTTTTTTTTTTTGGGAAGTTGGTCGCGTATGGGCCGTGAACCCTTCCTTACGACTTTAATTTGCCTCCCAACACAACTCCAAGCCTTTTCCTTATCTCTCTTCCCATGACTGATCGGCCTATCAACGAGAACGGGCGCAACAAGAGAAAAGGACAGACGACGATTGCTGATTTCATTTCGAAACGCCCTCAGAAAAGACGAACCGACAGCAACACCGCTAACCCATCGCCCAAAAAGGACACTTCCTCTCCTTCTAGTCTTGTGTATTCCTTAGGAAGCATGCCAGCATTTCCGGGAGCAGACTTGAACATCAGCCCTGGTGGCTCCTGGAACAATAAAATACCCCTCAAAAATAATGTTCGCAAGCTCGTCATCAAGAACGCCAAATCTGACTCTGCTGGATCAGATCAATCTGCCAAGAAGTACTACGATCTCTCTATCAATAAGCTCAAGACTTCGGTCGAGTCCATCTTGGATGAGAATCCGACCACTTATTCTCTAGAGGACCTCTATCGGGGCGTTGAGAATTTGTGTAGGTATGATAAGGCAGCCGGATTATGGAATATGTGTTTTAACGCTCTATCTGGATATATCAAGGATAAACGAAATGCGTTGGAACTGGAAGCCATTAAATGCGAAGCTGAAATGGATTCCGAGATTAGCCCATTATGCGAAGACTTCCTGCGCATCTTGTACAGAGAATGGAATCAATGGACCATGAAGGCAACGCTGATTCGGAATATCTTCTTCTATTTGGATCGTGTTTATCTATTACCGTCACCTTCTCGCAAACCCATCTGGGATACAAGTGTAGATCTGTTTTCTCAGAATATTTTGAGGGATGATAAAATCAGCCGTCCCCTGCATAAAGGAATTGTATCTATTTTGGTCAGAAAGCGGGCGCATGAATTGGCTGATATGTCGCTTCTTGGTGACGTTTTTAGAGTTTATTCATCTAACAAAGATGATCTGGAACAAGCTCGAAAGTTGGTGGTAACATCTGCGAGCAAATACTGCTCCACACACCCTGAAGATTCAAGTGAGATTGAACACTTCTTGGATATCATGTCTCAACGGATAGAAACAGAAAATGAAATCGCGACACAATTGGAATTCCCTGATTCTAAAAAAGCCGTGGAGGCTGTTCAATGGGAATCTGTCAATTATTTGAACAGAAGCTTGCTTTTTGAAAAAATTGGAACTTTGGTTACAAATGACAAAATACATCTGATCAAAGTCCTGTTTGAAGGCGCATTTACTGTTGGAGCTCATATGGACCTTTCTAAAGCTTGGCACGATCACATTGTTTCATCAGGATTGGAATTGACGAAGGAGAAAAAACCGAAGCAACTTATTCCTGATATTATTAATCATTACAAAACTAATTACAAAGTCTTGTGCGAAGGGTTTAACAGATATCCGATATTTGATCACAATTTCAGAGGCGGTATTGAAGATTATGTCAATACAGATGAAAACTCATCACTGATAGCTGAGAAATTGGCCAAATATGCAGATGAGTTGATGAAAACTGGAACATCGAAAATGCACCTTACAGAAACGCAACTTGACGATCAACTCGATAGCATCATCAATATTTATGGATACATCCACGGTAAAGATGTGTTCAATGCATTTTATAAAAAGGACCTTGCTAGACGTCTGCTATTGGCAAGAAGTGAGAACATTGAAATGGAGCAAATAATGATATCGAAGTTCAAGGCGCAAACAGGTTCGGCTTCAGTCCAACAGCTTGAAACAATGTACAATGACATGAATCTGTCCAAAGATGAGGTCTACAAGTTTAACAACAACAGTACTGATCGCTCCAAAATCTCTTTTCATGTTAATATTTTAACGCAGGGAGTTTGGCCGACGTACCCTGATTTATTCATGAAGCTCCCTCCACAGCTTTCCACTCTTGTTGAACAGTTTGAGGATTTTTATTTGTCAGAAAGAAAGGGCAGAAAATTACGATGGCATCATGGTTTGGGGAATTGTGTAGTCAAGGGAAGGTTTCCATGTGGCTTGAAAGAACTTCATCTAAGTGAATTGCAGGCGTCAATCATTCTTCTCTTTAACGACAATGAAGAACTCTCATTTAGAGCAATTGAGGATGCGTTGGCTATTGATGGGGACTCTGCACAAGCTACACTTAGTCGGGGCCTTCAATCTCTTGCATGTGGTAAAGTCAAGATACTTGAGAAAACTCCACCTTCGGCAGAAGTTAGCGAGAACGATACGTTCAAAGTGAATGAAAAGTTGAACGAAAAATCTGTTCGAATTAAAATTAACCAGGTCCAACCAAAGAAACAGCAACAGAGACAACAGGTACAAAAGGAGGTTGAAAGAGATCGACATATGGAAGTCCAAGCTGCAATTGTTCGAGTGATGAAAACTCGAAGAGAACTAGAGCATTACCAATTAATAGAAGAAGTTATCAAGCAGACCAAGGATCGAGGTACCCTACCAATCCCAGAGATTAAAAAGAACATCGATATGCTATTGGAAAAGGAATTTCTTGAGAGAACTGATGATTCGAAATACAGATATATTTAATAATGATTATTTTTTTCATATATTTTTTGTTTCTGGTGTGCACAAAAAAGTTATATTAGTCTATTCAGCATCAAAAATCACATACGCATTAAATAAAATTGTTTCCACAATTCGTCCTAATAGGGCCATTTCACCAACATTGTTATAATCAACAGCAGAAAGCGCCGGACCCCATACAATACCTAAGTTAACAATGGACATTCTATTAATCGCTTCACGTTCTTGAATCCTGTATAGATGGAAGACGAGATAACGGAGTGTGGTGTAGTTCGGATCCGGTAAATTGTTAATAGTAGCATGAATAGCATCTCTTCGTTGGACGTCGTTGTCGATTTGAGCAGCCTTGACAAAGTCATCATGGTATTCTGCAGTCAACAATGGATCTGGTAGTTCATGGAAGTATTGCTTGAGGGCGGAAGCCACCGCATGGATATCATTGACATTGGCACTTGGATGAAGCAAATCGACCGTGGAAGAGTCAGCATCAAACATTTTCTTGATCTCTTGAACTTGGGTTTGATTACCATTTGTACGGTAGATTCCTTCAACTTCTAGACCGAAGCTGTCAATTGCACGGATACATTGATAGACAACCCGAGGAACGGTGCCTTCTTCATAATCCAACAAATCTTCAAGCGGAGTCCCAAACGACGGCATATGAGAAGTTGTACCTGGTGGGTATTGTTGCGGTTCTTTGGTGGTATCCGTTGACATTGACTGATGCGACTGGACCGGAGCCAAATTGATCTGCGAAGCCTTTATAGGATCTAGCATTGGAGCTGGAGAATGCGATTGTTGTTGTTGTTGTTGTTGCTGCTGTTGTGCAGCAGGAGGTGGAGACATTTGTCTTGAAGTGACTGGTGAGAATTGTTGAGCTGACGAGGAAAAGTCACTGGATTTTCTAGCCGGGGCTGGCGACGGTGTAGGATTGGCGGATGAGACGCTTGTGGCCGGATAGGCAGAAGCCAAAGCAGGGTGTTGTCTAAACTGCACTTGATTTTTACTGGAACTTGCACCTGTACGAGAGCTTTTGGAAACGATAGAGTCATAAAAGTCTCGTTCATTGTCAACCTGCGAGGCTAGTTCCCGCATTGAAGGAGGGCCGATGGTGGCACCAGAAGGTTTCAAGGGAGAAACGATAAACCCAGAGTTGAGGACCAAAACTTCAGAAAGGTTTGCATATTTTTGCAACTGAAGGGAGATTCCGGAGTCGCACTCCAATGTGAGCTCTTTGAGTTCCTTAACGCTCACGGGCCTAAGTTTGTGGATGAGCTCGTTTCGGAGTTTCTGGGCTTGATCCACGCGTTGCTTGTATTCGGACTCAGCAGCAGAGACTTTTCTATGCAATTCCTCTTCATGCTGAGGAGTTTTGGACTGTTTGAACCCGAACTTTGACTTTGGATCACCCGTCCTCATCCGCTCGAAATCCTCCGCCAAGGAGTCATATTTGGCCTTTGCCTTTTCGGCGAGCTGTTCAGCATCTGAAACGTTCTTTTCGTTACGCAGACACGACTCCTTGATGTTCTTCCGACTCTTTTCGACCGATTTGGCCAATTCCGACAGCTCGTCATGCATTACATGCAATGCAGCAACGTAGGTATTTGCCACGTCTGACTGGCGATCGCTCATCTTGATCATGGACTCGAATTGACGGACAAACGAGCCCTGTCGACCGTCTGGCTTTCGAATTGCCTCACAGCTGTGACGGACAAGCTTCTTGACGGAAGCCTGATGCTCCGACTCCAGTTGCGATTTCTTGCGAACAAACGTGGCAAACTCCTTTGCGGAAATGATGCTTTGCTTTAACCTGGCCAGCAATGCGGTAGGGCCCGAGTCAGACAGCATTGCCTCGTTCAATTTCGGGTCCTCCAACAAGTGGGCTGAAGCGGACACAGTAGGTTCCGGAACTGGCGCAGGAGCAGCCACTGGTGCGGTGCTGCTACCAGCCGATACAGGAACGGGAGTTCCTGGCTCGCTCGAGTTTACGTTTAATTGCTCAGTCTGGGTGGTGATTTCGCCGACGTTGGACGAATCGGACTCACTGGGTTTGTCTTCACCAGAGGAAGCCCTTCTTATGCCAGCGATTTGAGCATGTCCTGGTGGTAACGCCATTGTTGTTGATGGTTGACTTATGAGAGACAAAAACAAATTTCCCTGCCTCTCCCTCTTTTACTCTCCCCTCCCCACCAGCTCACAGGCCCGCGTTTATTTTTATTTTTTATTTTGGGACGTGGACGGCCGGGTAAGGCAGTGCGGCGGTGCCCCGATTTCAGGGGGGGGGGGGGGGGGGGGGGGATGAAGAGCTATACGGAGCCATTAGAGAGGACATGGAGATGGAGATGGAGGTGAATAGCAGAGATAGCAGAAGCAATGAGTGTTGGTACAAATGAATGGATGATATAGTGGGCGGGGAGACGACGCCATACCAATTGATATACGACTTGACCTGAAACCAGCCAGGTTGTGGGGCGTATCTAAGCATTCACGTCGGTATAACACAATTCATGCGATAGCCTCTATATATAGCTGCTAATAGCGATGGTGAAACGTCGGAGGGGCCGCACGGATAATATAGGTAACGATAGTAGCACCTCACTACCTGTTCCGTTTAGCTACTACCATTCAGGAGAGTCCGCGTCTGATCTGCAGTCCGGCATCTACCAGCTAACATAGTATGCTGTGCCCTGCGGATGGCCTTCTTTTCTAGAAAAGAAGCAAAAGCACTGAGGGCCTCACAGAGTTAGAAAAAAGAAGCCGCCGGAGGCTACATGAGCCGTGTATTGCCCTGCGGGCGGCCTTCTTTTCTAGAAAAGAAGCAAAAGCACTAGTGGAGCCTCGCAGAGCTACCTTTTTTGCTTCTTTTCGGAGAAAAAAGAAGCCGCCGGAGGCTACATGGGTCGTGTGTATTGCCCTGCGGGCGGCCTTCTTTTCTAGAAAAGAAGCAAAAGCACTAGTGGAGCCTCGCAGAGCTACC
>JAJLUR010000151.1:0-33184 GCA_030674225.1 Blastobotrys terrestris | reverse complement strand
CTGAACAAGCCGAAAAGGTTGATTTCTCTATCTTTGATCTTACCAAGGTCTGGCCACACAAGGACTTCCCATTGAGACGATTTGGTAGGCTGACCCTGAACGAAAACCCACAAAACTACTTCGCTGAAGTTGAGCAGGCTGCGTTTTCCCCATCTCATACTGTTCCAGGTATGGAAGCTTCCGCTGACCCAGTCTTGCAATCCCGTCTCTTCTCTTATCCAGACACCCACAGACACAGACTTGGCGTCAACTACCAACAGCTTCCAGTCAACTGCCCTTACGCTGCTCACAATCCATTCCAAAGAGACGGTGCCATGGCCTTCAAGAACTACGGTGCGGAGCCAAACTACCCATCTACCTTTGCACCACTCTCTTACAGACAAGATATCCACCAACATGACTCTCACGAAAAGTGGGTTGGTGAAGCTACAACCTTCCACTGGCCAGCTACTGTTGAAGCTGGTGACTTCAAACAAGCTGCTGCTCTCTGGGAAGTTCTCAAGAAGACTGGCCAAGCCGATAACTTCGTTTCCAACGTGGCTGGTCATGCTTCTGGTGCTGTTCCGGAAGTCCAAGACAAAGTCTTTGCTCTTTTCACCACTGTCTCCACTGACCTTGGAAAGCGTATCAGAGATGCTGTTCTCAAGCTTGCTCCTAGAGAATCTCCACGTTTGTAAGCAGCATTGAAACTTTTTATAATAATAAATAAATGATTATATCAACCTCACATTGCTTACCCTTAGTACAGCTTGATTTCATTTATAGCAGAACTATACATAGTAATAGTGCCTGGTTGAGGTGTTTAGCTTCATGTGGCTTTTTTAGGAGCAGAAGTGATGCAGCTTGATCGGGTAATGTGCTTGTACTAGGCAAGAGAGACCTGTGAGCCTCGATGCTATGCGGCAGTAACGTGCACCTACTTGACAATGCATTGTCTTAAGCTTCTTAAAATGCCATGAACAGCGTGTATACGTAAGAAGATATTTTGTGTCGTTACCTGTGAAACCACACTAAAACATCAATGCAAAAAATGTTACTACAAATTCTAAAATCATGCCTGATTTCCCCTCCTGATAACCTACCTATAAAGAAACAAGAATAAGATTTTTTATGTATATAGATAGATGCATAATTATTTTTATTTTTATTTTTTTGTTTGTTTTAAATCAGAATCGACGGTTTCGTCGAATCTCGTATTCATCGCGGAAGGGAGAGTTTCGGTGCTCATCATCTTCCCTGCGGTTAAAGTAGTTGGAGGTATCATATCTATCGTCAAAAGGAGAGGATTGCTCGCTGTATGAGCGATAAGGGGTATAATCTTCTTCATAGCGATCGTAGAAGCTATTTTTGTAGTATTGTGGTTTGGAGTTCTTTCTCGAACGAATGTAATCGTTGTTGCTCTTTCTGCTGAAGAGTTTACCCATGAACCCCATTTTGAATAAATATATATAAATAAATAGAAAATGTGAGTACGTGAAAGAAAGTAAGAAAATAAAACTAGGTGGCTCTTGTCTCAATATATATCCTTCCCCTGGCACAAATTTCTTCTTTGGGTCCGTGGCTGTGGGTGTTTTAAGAAGACCAGGAACAATCACCGCGGATCATTTCCCATTTGGCGTATATAAAACGCTATACGCGCATCTCATAGCCCCAAAACGATCTCATCGGATGTCGATCAATTTTTCCCATGAAGTTCCGTAAAAAAACCTACGCACCATCAAATTCAAAAAGCGGCCACCATGTGTTCATGAACATTGAGAAGATGGTAGGATATGATTCCGTAGAAACATCAGTAAAATATATGCTTTGACAAGAATAGATTTATTCTGAGGCAAGCTGCTCGTTTTTTTAGGTCAATTTATCTAAATTCTGCCGATGTCTATAAAAAGGTTTTGTAATTGATAGCTTACAGCCCCTGACTATCCCGTTAAAACAATGAGATTCAGCTAGCTGTTTAGCTGTGCTTGCGGCGCCTGCCAGCTAGCAATGAGTATACAGCTCACATAGTCGATTGCATCATTGTCCAGGGATTTACAGTAGACCATACTATTATTGTTGGAAAAGGAGTTGTGAATGGCATCTATCCCCAACGTACCCCTTGTTTCGTTCGTTTATAGTACGGCAAACCATTGCATTATTGTGTTAAAAAAGACTGTGTAGCTTTCCACGAAGTGGTACCAGAGGGATTTCTTCTTTTGGAAAGGCGCTTGCCAGATGCCCAGTCTGTTTTGAATTCCTGCTCATAATGGATGATAATGGGCCGATAGATATAACTGATTCCACAGTCAGACGCGCCGCACGCAGCACGCAGCACCGATAGGTCCCGATATACGATCTCTGTAGGAGTGAGCCGGGATAGCAAAGGTGTGCCTTGTTTGACAATCTACCACGCACTTACGCATTATGTATTTGTTCAGGCGAACAGGACAGGGTTCAATTGTACGAAATGTGGAGTTCAAATGCCGTCGGATGCCCTATAGAGTAAACAGCTTACTTATTCGACGGCTTCATACTAGACCGTCGCGTCCCATGATGAACAATCAGAGTTATCGAGGATTATTTCTATGGGCCAGCGCTGGCAGTCTGATTACTGTAGGAAACGTGCAGGATAAAAAAACTACTGCAGAAGAAACCATATATACGACGTCAATGAAGGAAGCTACGGAAAAAAAGAATATAAAACAGAACAATACCATCTTATGGAGACTAATGAGATTTATAGGCTATAAGATTGTGGATCCGTTAGTTACATGTTTACGTTTTGTGCAATTATCAGCATTATTCATCCCGGTGATGGTCGTATTACCGGTGATACTGTTTGGACCGAGAGATCCATCGCGGAAGAATGAACGCCAGGGATCTATTTTGTGGTGTCGGTATTTAACGTGGACAATGGAAGTGGCTGGACCGTCATTTATAAAGGTATATGATCTGGATGAGTATTTGGGTATTTGGGGTGAGAATTTATTTTGTCATTTCCTTATAACCATAATGAGTGGAATGCTTTTGGATTGATTGTACTAATAACTTGAATTTATTTTTTTTTCTTTTCTCACACATACTAGCTAGGACAGTGGGCTGCATCAAGAACCGATATTTTCCCAGAATTGTTATGTGAGGAGCTATCAAAATTACATTCCAACGCTAAAGCACACAGTCTGTCCAAGACAAAAGGAACTATTAAACGAGCTTTCAATGGATATGAATTTGACGAAATATTTGAACACTTCGAAGAAACACCATTAGGTGTGGGGGCTATGGGTCAGGTTTACAAGGCCAAATTAAAACCTGGCTTTAAAGGGATTGATATTTCCAAAGAAGAGTATGAAAAGGACAGCCAAATGGAAGCTGTAACGAAAAAGCTGTTGCAAAAGTTTAAGAAAGATCCGCTTCCTCCTCCTCCATCTGATTGGGTGATCATAAAAGTATTGCACCCGAATGTACAGAATCTGATTGAGAGGGATCTGAGTATTATGAGGTTTTTTGCAAATATGATAGACTGGATTCCAACAATGGAATGGCTCTCACTGCCTGGCGAAGTTGAAATGTTCGGACAGATGATGCGATCGCAATTGGATTTGAGAATTGAAGCAGATAATTTACTTATTTTCAGACACAATTTCTCCGATAAAACACAGGAAGTTGCTTTCCCTAAGCCATATGTACAATACTGTTCGAGAGAGGTGTTAGTTGAAGAGTTCATCAGCGGTATCCCGATGAATAAGTTGTTGAAACACGGGGACAATGGCTCTCAACGATCCCAGCTGGAGAAGGAAGTTTCAGACAAAGGCTTAGATGCGTTTTTGAAAATGCTGTTGTTAGATAACTTCATTCACTCTGATCTACACCCAGGAAATATCTATGTTCGACTATATCAGCACGACACTGCTGAAATTAACGAACAAGCAGTTCACGAACTCCTTTCACTCAAAGATGATCAAAGCTGGAGGAAAAAGCTGGACGAATTACATGACCAAGGATACAAAGCACAGGTTTGCTTTATCGATACTGGGCTGGTCACCCAATTAAACGAGGTTAACCGCCGCAACTTTTTAGACCTTTTCAAGGCTATTTCTACTTTTGATGGATATCGCGTGGGAGAGCTAATGGTTGAGCGGTCTCGCACTCCTGAAACTGCTGTGGATCCGGAGATCTTCGCGCTAAAGGTGGAGCGACTGGTATACAATATTAAGAAACGAACGTTTGCACTCGGAAGCGTGAAACTCGGAGATCTTTTGGGCAAGGTCCTGTCGTTGGTACGTCAGCACCATGTGCGTATGGAAGGCGACTTCATCACAGTTGTGTTGTCAATCCTCTTGCTAGAGGGCATAGGAAGACAATTGGACCCACAACTAGATTTGTTCAAGTCATCCCTTCCGATTCTTCGCCAATTAGGAAACATAGAACGCAGAGAAATGTTCAAAGAAGATACAATGTCCATGGCCAAAGTGTGGGTGGCATTGGAGGTGAGGCAATTCATCTCCGCTTCAATCCAGGATGTAAGTTACAACTTTCCTTCCCCCCCCCCCTTTTTTTTTTTTTTTTTTTTTTTTTTTTTTTTTTACGCTTTGCTATTAATATTTTTACTAACCCGTTTTTTAGATACATATGCTGGTAAAATACGACCAACTCTGTCCAAACCACTAAGCAGCCAGCAAATCGCCATGAGGATCCGTATAATGTATAGTAGTACCATCACATTGCAGATACGTGGAAGCCGAAGGGACTCGATTGGGAAAACGATCGTCCTATCCCAATAGTAACTCTCATACTGCCCATGTGGGTGCTAGACTATTTAAAAAGTTTATAAACATACACCTTTGTAAGAACTGATATTAATCTCGTAACATTTTTAATTGTATCATTGTATTGATACAATGAAGTTTGGAAAGAGGTAAGTGCTGACTTGCTTATCTGGTGCGAATCCGTCTATCCATAATATTTTTCCCTCATCGTCCCAACTGGAGATACACCAGTTCACCCCAGGTGAGGCTGCGACGGGAGGAAACGATTCTACTGCCGGAATGAGAGCGAGAACGTTCTCAATCTAGGTGAACGTATTTCTTCATCTGGGTTCTTAACGAATTGCAATATCATTCCAATAGAGAAAGAGGATGTTGCGAAAATTAACGGATAAATCTCGCTCTTGCTCTATCGGAACCACCGGGGAGATCACAACACTGTACTAACGCATATCGGATAGCTTAATTCGAAATCAAGTACCAGAATGGAGGTAAGTATTAATCGTTGATCTGGTATCAAATTGATCTCTCGGCTAATTTATTTATTTTTTTGCGCAGCTCCAATTATCTCAACTATAAGGAACTGAAACGTCTCATCAAGGACGTTAACCGACAACGGCTCGCCAGGGACGATCGAACTGCCAGCGAAGCAGATTTAGCCCGTATATATTAATATTTTGGTTGTCATGTTATTATCTGTCTGTGCTAATCGACTTTTTAGAATTCTTCTATGTCTTGGATCGTAATGTAGAAATTGTCGATAGCTTTTACAATGCTAAGAACAGCGAATATTCCAGACGACTCCGAATTGTTGCTGAAAGATACAATCCGACCACTACAAAACCAGAGGACTTAGATCATGAGCAATTAGAAGATCTTATTGGTGTCTTTATTGAACTTAGGGGCCAAATCAGAAAGCTTCAATGGTTTGCTGAAGTCAACAAGAAGGGTTTTGTCAAAATTCTCAAAAAGTAAGTTATACCTTTCCCGCCACATATTTTGTTTTGCTAATATCTCCCTCATCAGATTTGACAAAAAGGTTGAAACTGCAATCCAAACTAATTATCTTCAGTCCAAAATTTTTGTCTTACCGTTTGCCAATTGCTCATCCTTGGAAGAAATGTTGAACGTTATCAATTCGTATTTGAGTGAGCTGTCGCCCTACGCTGAATCAAAGACCACAAGATCTGAATTTGAATCAAATACAGAAAAACTGTTGGAACCAGGCTTGGAGCTGAGAAGAATTCCTACCAATTCATCGACTTCCTCTCTTCTATCGGAAAATTTCACTGAGATGAAGAATTTGGCTGTCTATGATGATGTCGAGGCCTTGAAACCACTATTGCAGGGAGAGTTGAACCAGAGAACTTACCTCGTACTTCTCTCCAAGGCCGTTACCGCTAGGTCTAAAAAGACCATCGATTTAGTACTAGACTATATTGAAACATTGGACGACAAAGCAGAACTTAACGGCAGGAATATCATACATAGGATGATTATCAACCAGGGTCGGCGGCTTTTTGGTGATGAAGGTAAGGAAGAACGAATTAGTAAGACTGTCATCTATCCAGCAGAACTTCCTCAACCTTCTACCAATTTGATTGCTCGTCGCGGTGAAGAGCCGAATGAATCAAATCCAGAAGGAGAAGTAGAAAACTTTATTTACTTACTGGATTGCCTCCGTCCTCGTCAACGATCCGCAATAGTGGCTTGTGACCAATACGACCGTACTCCCTTGCATTATAGTGCTCAGTACGGGCTCAAGCAAATGACCAGCGTGCTTTTAAGCTGTATGAAAAAATGGGGCTTGTTCATTGGCGATGTTAATTTTGATTCCCCAGTGTGGAAAGATTCAGAAAATGAAACGCCTATCCAGTTAGCTGTGATCAACCAACACCCAAAAACTACTAGTTTGTTTTTGGATGTAAATACGGTTAAGGTCAGGGACGAGACGGGCTATCTTATTATTGCAGCAATGAAAGGATGCGTCCCTATGATAGAGGTTCTATTGGACCATGGCTTTGACATTGACTATACCGATGATGAAGCTAACGAAACTGCTTTGTTTGTTGCAGCCAAGATGAATAATTTGGAATCCGTCAAGTACTTGGTTCAGTCTGGTGCAAACACTGAAATTTGTGAGAAAACCTATGGTTGGACTCCGATTTTCGTTGCTGCAGTGGATGGCTTCACTGAAGTTGCCAAATACCTGCTTGAAGAAGGCCACAGTGATATCTCGCGGGTTGATGAATCTGGCTGGACTGCTATGGAGCACGCATGTTTAAGAGGACATTTGGATCTTGCAGATTTGTTGAAACCAGCGTCAATGCAGGTTTACGAGCCGTTTCCTAAGCGGGGCGGTGAAGACATAGAGCAACCGCCACAAAGGACTGACTCTGCCGTTATCTCAGACAAGCAATTCATGCAGACAGCTGGAGTAAAGTCTGGTAAAGAAATTATTTCAAGGAAAATTGCTAACGGCAATAGTAAAGTGATTTTGCCAAAAAAGAATAGCGCACCTGCCAAAATTGTTGAGCCTATCAAAACATTCGGTCATAGATATTTGGAGAACCAAACAATGGTTTTACTGACTTTGGGTAGTACTGATAGCAGAATCAATGCCCCCATTTTGGAACTTGATAGTGTCCCATATGCCAGGGCTTATTCGACCAAGCTTGATACCGCTTTATCGCTGATTGTTTCTGTCGCTGACGGCTCGACACGAAACGAACCTGTGGTTGTGGACTTACCAATGTCGGAAGGTCAGCCGACCGAACCAATTAGTTTTTTGGTCAACGATCCGTCCAATGTTAAGTTGTATTTTGATCTTGTGCCCACCTATTCTGGGAACAAGAGGAAGATTCTTGGACGAGCTGTTGCCCTACTACCAAACGCCTATACCTCTATTGGTGAAAAGAAGAAGAGTTTGCATCAAACTCTCACATTGCCAATAGTTGGAAGTGAGAGTATGGACGTACTCGGTAAAATACGTTTCGGCTTTTTGATTGTTGAACCATTTGATCATCCAAACATCTCGTTTGAGAAGTCTTCCACCTATTGGAAATCGCTCACCACTACTAGAGTCATTGGTCACCGTGGTTTGGGTAAGAACTCTACAAGCAAGAATTCGCTGCAGCTTGGCGAAAACACAATCGAGTCGTTTATTCAAGCAGCCAATTTAGGTGCTAGTTATGTCGAATTTGATGTTCAATTGACCAAGGACCATGTACCAGTCATTTACCATGACTTCTTGGTTGGAGAAACTGGTATGGACGTGCCCATGCATGCCATGACTTTAGAACAATTTCTGGCAGTTTCCAAGTCACAAGAAAAGGACGAGTCACATCCTCATCATCCACATTCCCATCACCATCATCAAAATCGGGTTCACCCTAAAGGACAAAATGGCCCGAGTGAAACCTCACCGGGAACTAGGCCAAGACGATCATCTTCTCCGGCTCCGAGACCACGTTCAGTATCGGTGTTTGAAGTATCAGGAAACGCCCCATCGTCAGAGGGCGAGGACGAATACCACATGATGAAAGAAAGAATGAAATATACCAGAGATTATAAGATCAAAGGATTTAAGGGTAACTACCGTGGTCATAGTATCCAATCGCCGTTCACAACCTTGGAAGAAGTGTTCAAGAATCTTCCCGAGCATGTTGGGTTTAACATTGAATGTAAATACCCGATGCTGGATGAATCTGAAGCTGAAGACATGGAGAATTTGGCGATTGAAATGAATACTTGGTGTGACACAGTACTGAAGATGGTTTATGATCTTGGGGCCAAGAGAGACATCATTTTCTCTTCGTTTAACCCGGATATTTGTCTAATGTTGTCGTTGAAACAACCGTCTTTTCCTGTCTTGTTCTTAACTGAGGGCGGCACTAACGTTATGGCCGATGTACGTGCGTCCAGTCTGCAGGAAGGAATCAGGTTTGCCAAAAGATGGGATCTGCTGGGGATTGTTTCAGCCGCCCGTCCGTTGATCCAATGTCCAAGATTGGTCAATGTGATCAAGGAAACTGGGTTGGTTTGTGTAAGTTATGGCACTGATAACAATGACCCAGAGAATGCTCGGTTGCAATTGCAACACGGCGTTGATGCAGTCATCGTAGATTCGGTCCTTGCTGTTAGAAGAGGTCTTACTAGTTCATAGGTGTTTTAAGATACACAGATTTTATTTCATTTTTATTTTTATTTTTATTTTTTTTTTTTTTTTTATTGTTACTTTTTGTTCAAATGTGCTGAGCATTCCGACCTCGGTTGTAGGGCATAATTTTTCCGCAACTGGACGACGGTCAAGGCTGTAGTTGTTCCGTGATGGTCGACCCTCGGCAATAACATTGGGACCCCAGGCAGCGGCGATGATTCAGTGTCAGTGGGCCGAATACGGCGGAATTATCCGGGACGTTTATAAAACAATAGATTGGTGTCGGAAGTGTGCTGGACCCACTGCTGACATGCATGCATATGCATGCGGCGTAACCATGTTCAGCCTTACCTTTTTCGACGACCTGAATGAAAAATGAGCTCGAGAAAAATAAATATACACGTGAGTAATACTGATATGATAATAAACAGTAATAAGACTCTCAGTGGCCTTATTGACATGTTCAAGTCTCACCAAAAAATAACATCAGAAAAAAAAAAAAATTAGCGCTGCTAAATAATATTTTTCTCAACACACGTGACTATCCTCATATGCATTATCTGGATTCGAAGTGGGATTGAAGCGGATGGGGGATAATGCTGCAAAAAACACTATCGAAGTAAAACTGTTTATTTTTACAGTTATATACGATGAGGTGAACTAGTTAAAAAATGATCATAAAAGGAGCGGGAAATTACGTAGAGAGGAGGAAAATAATTTAAGCCTTTTCGGACTGTGGTTGTTGCTGTTGTTCGGCATTCTTCAAATCAGCCAAACGTCGAGCCTCAGTGTGGACAGCATCGACTTCCTTGACTAATTGGGTGTAGTACGAGTGGAGTTTTCCACCAGTTGGGGTTTTGATTGCGGAGTCGAAATATTTGGTGAGACGGTCGGACTGCTTCTGAAGGTTGTCACGAATACCATAGGCCTTGTCAGTAGCTTCAGCGCGGTCTCTAACGTGGTACTTTTGGTCCAAGCTAGTCAAGAAGCTGGTGAAACGGTTGTAAATTCCGTGCTTTTCATCCAGAGCCAATCCTCTGGCGATGACCTTGTCGCCCAGAACATAGCCGTGGGAAAGATATTCGGCGAGAATTGCGGATCGTGGTTTATATTCTTGGCCAATATCTTCAGAGTTGGCGTCACGACTTGGGGATTGAGAGCCAGCGTTCTCTGGTGTGTTAGAATCAGCCTCTTTTAACACTTCCTCATCGGCAGTGATGTGAACTTTAGCGCCACCCAATTCTGAACCACCTAACAACACGGCTGTCTTGACAGCAGCGGCTTTCTCAAAAGTGACAGTTGCAGTCTTTGTGTTTCCATCTGGGGCGTCCTCAAGCTGAACGTCGTTGACTTTGCCGCAAAAGGTGAAAAAATCGTTCACCTGAGCTTCGGTGACGTTAGGAGAGAGACCAGTAGCAGTGACCTTGTAAGACATTGTTGATATGATAAGTAGGAGCAGTAAAAGAAAACAAAACAACAAAAAAAAAAAAAAAAAAAAAAAAAAAAAAAAAAAAAAAAAAAAAAAAAAAGAAGAAGAAAAAGGGAAAAAAAAAAAAAAATTCAAATTGGGATATAGAGCGTGTATTTATATTAAAGGAGGAATATTATTATTTTCCTTGTGACAGTGAAACACCGCAATGCGGATTTTCAACATTATCAGCCCTTTTATCCGCGTAAAAGCCTCACAGCAACCAATAATCACATGCAAAAACAAAAAAAAAAAGGAGATATGCACGTGTGACGTTATTATTCTGGCGTTAGTGGGTTCGAGACTAGGAGAATGTTCAAAAAAAAGAAAGAACAGCTATGTATTATATCATTCTACTTACTTATAGAGAGGAGAAGGGGGACTTAGCTAACCTCACCAGATTTTCCAGAAACTTCGCCATAAAAGAGATATGATAGATGGAGACCATGCGATTGCTAGGATGGCGATTATCGATTGCATGGAGCACATTGTGTGTTTTTTGCTCGTGCGGGATTGGCGGCGGTTGGAATGTGGTATTCTAGCGTAATTTTTGTGATCCAGCTTGTACTCGATAGATGACAATTGTGCTAAGATCTGCTGCAGCTGGGATTCAAATTTATCCATTGGAGGGGTATAACTATGTAGTGGGGCATCGTGATCTGCAGGGATCTCCCAGGAAGAGGAAGCTGAGGACGAAAACGACCGTTTTTCTTGGGTGGCTTTCTGCAGATCGGCTTCTTGTTGGCTCATTGTAATTTGCTAGCGATTGTGTTTGGTTTAGCTACAGGATGCTTCTGTAGACAATCGTTGGTCTAGTTGACGCGTTTTTTTGTTTTTGTTATGTTGACGTCCGAACTCTAATAGATTTAGAGTCCGCTATAAGGATCTACTAACTACTAATACAATCTCTCACTATACTTTTCTTTTGTTTCCATGTGATTTATAGGTTATTGACGCTTATACTGGCCGGCGGATAAAGAATAGAAATGACAATATTTCAACCCCAGTTCTAATCACATGAAAAAAAAAAAAAAAAAAAAAAAAAAAAAAAAAAAAAAAAAAAAAAAAAAAAAAAAAAAAAAAAAAAAAAAAAAAAAAAAAAAAAAATATTAACATAAAATAAAATAAAATATTACAAATAAAACCAAATAGAGTATTAAGTTTTCACCACCACAGTAGCGTCAACATCGTCATTACACCTTTGTGGACTGATCTTCCGCAGCATTCGGATTAGCTAGGGCAGGCTAACTGCTGCTATGACTCGGACCGTGCGTTCCTCGCGCATGTGCTTCTTTCGAAATATCTACGCTGCAGAGATCACTCCTGAAATTCTCATCAACGATGCATCGTTCAGCATTTGTGATGAACAAACTTATGAATAATTCCCCGCATTACATCCCTCGAGACTGCAATATCGGGCGAACGCGTGGTCATCATATGCGCTGGTAGCGGTGTAAGTCGTGTGATTGAATATTGCCGTGAGAGTGGCTTGCTACTGTTCGAAAGAGAGAGAGAGCGAGAAAAAGAAACTTCCGCAGAGCTACTTTCTATCTTTTTTTTTTTTTTTTTTTTTTGTTTTTGGTAATCGCCGGAATGAGAACTGTCAGCTATGGGGTCTATCCTGCTGTCGCCCCGTGGCACGCCGATTGACTGTGGAGGAGCAATTTTGGTGGTCTACGCATACTCACCATATGCATACATATTAGTTCTAAAAAGCGATTAAATTGAGAACCTATGTGACGATTATAGCATGTTGCTCTTCTGTGTCATTTGTACATTCGTTCGATAATACTCCGCATTGCACGAACTGCGGTATAAAAAAAAAAAAAAAAAAAAATTCCTCCCGGTTTTATTTCCGGGCACAGTTATTCAAACGATTCATTAGCTCTTCCGCTTGCTCCGTTTAGCACTGTTTTATATAAAGAAGGTCCCCATGCGTCCGATGAACAACATCCGACTCTATCTATTTGGCATTCAATTGATCAATCTAAGGATATTTGTAAAGTTCTCTGACCCTGGCAGTTAGGCAACATAAGAAATGGTGTTGTAGCCATTTCAGTGATAACAATTTCAACGGACGCATGGAACTCCACTGGAACCCCGGTGAGCATTCACGGTTGCTTAATCAATCCATGTTCAAATTTCTAGGTATGGAACGACCAGTTTTTGGCGTTGGTCCAGTTCAGATACAACATCTCGAAATTTTAACTGTTTTCCCCTGTATTACATGGTATCATCGGATCGCGCCCCACTATTTAGGGTGCACAGGAAAGCCATTGCACCTCTTCCGGTAATCAGGGCGCACACATGGATGATATCAACTTCCTGGTTTTCCTGGGAGAAACCTATATAAGCTATACGCTATTCTTGCTGGTAAGCACCATACTGTCTGTCAAGCCAGCTACATTTGTAAACGCCGTTGGCTGCTCCGCCCGGAAGACGGTTGTTCTGCCATTATGAAGGTTGATGCCAGCTCTTTCTGCCCCAGATCGAACTCGGGGCTGGAGACTTATATGCAATGGAAATCTAGTCTGTGGAAGAGCCACTTGTGGGGTTTTATCCATTCGAAGCCCAGAGTTCATTTTCTCGGTATACGAAATGGTGCTCATTAAGACGGAAGTCTGGTGTTATCACGAATGTTGCGAACGAACAGCTAATATGCCCAAAACACCTGAGTGAGGCGGATCAATATGCGATCTATCCTGCTTTATGTTTTGTATAATTGTGTACTCGTGGTGTAAATTACAAAATAATAATAATCAATTTACTCCTGAGTACATACATATAAATGAATAACATCAAGCAGGATAATTCGCATATTTGCCCAATACAGGCGTTTCGACATTTTAGACAGTCAGACAGGTGATGGCGCCGGATTTTCCTCAAATTCATGAGCATGTAGGAAAACCATTTCGTATGACGAGAGAACTCTAGACTTCACTGGATAAAACTCACACAAGCGACTCTTCCACAGAAGAGATTTCCATCTAAAGGGCGCATGGATGATTACCCGGTAATTTGTTTCTTATGTGTTTTGGCATTTTCTGAATGAACTCTGGCAGGGCTTTTAATTCTGGTGTCGTGTCCAATCTACATAACTTTAATAACTTTTTTTTTTCTTCTTCTTTTTGTTTATTTATTTATTTTAGTTTTTTACATTTACATTTAATCTGACTTAATTCAGCGTTTGTAAGAGCCCGTGAGCCATGATTACGCGTTTACTTAATATAATATATATCGTATCCATTCAATTGATGGTAAATTCAATAATTATGCAAAAAATTCCAACACTTCAGCGCTTTTTGGGCAATTTTTGTAACCCTAACCCTGATTTTTTTAATTTTCGACTGTACCATGTGTATGTCCAATGAAATGGCGAGTTATCCTCAGCCTTGATGGCCAAGTTGGTAAGGCGTATCACTAGTAATGATAAGATCGTCGGTTCGAATCCGGCTCGAGGCACTTAATTTTTTTAATTAATATTGATCATGAAAATATAATTATAAAGATCTGAATTCGAAGTTTCTTAAGCTTATGGTATATATATATATATCATTAATTTTGGTTTTTATTGCCGTTGAAATGATATTTTTCCCGTTTTTCTGAAAAAATTGCATTTTTTCAAAATTTCGCACGGCTGACACTGAATATTTAAAAAATGCTTATAAGGCCTTTAATTAAGGTCTCAGATGCTTCCTGTGGGCTTTCTGAAGGTATTTGAGTTGTTTTGATGTTATGTTTGGTCTGTATTGGTGAAAAAAGAAAGAAACTTTGATTCTGGCCTGGGGATGGTGAACAGCAATCCTGGCTTCAGCGTAGTTTCTGGGTCAAATACACACCTGTTTTATGTTTTATTCAATTACACTGGCGTTAATAACCCTATACTCCCTAGATTGAGCTGCCATATTAAAGATTTGATTGATTACCTGTACAACTGCCCCTAATAGGCCCTGCCGGAGCAGAAATGGTTTCTACAACGGCTTTCCCGGGGTATTCTCAGTGAGCCAGAATGGTTTCAGGGAAAATAAATAGCTACTTTTATTCTATTAACATCTTCTTGTTATCAATGGGTGTCTATTTATGCCATTTTTTCATATAGTTACTCTGCTGGCAATGGCAGGGCTGAGTCCTCCATTCTTGTCAACGTGAGAACGGATCTTGTTGCTGTTGTTCAATCATGTTATAATGGTGCCTAGAGCCTTATATTTTGAGCTTCTTTCTGTTGCACCCAACTTATTGGCCGATTGGCACATAAATCTTCGGTTGCCAGCTTCAAAGGCTTAGCAGAGATTCGAATTCAACCAGACTTAAAATTCACACACCATCTCAATGCTTTCTGGGGTTACTATGATAGTAGGCTAGCGGAGAGTTATGTGTATAAGGGCCAGCCTTCTTGATAGTCAGCTGACTCCCGGTGTGTACAATGGGGTTCAGGCAATGAGGTAATTGCAACACCAGCTGTCATACACTACGCAATCTAGTCTTTAATTGAATCAACTACTACTTTCAGGCAGGCAATTGGGGATCATATTGAAGTTCCATCCAGTTGTTATTTGTTTGTATTCATATGCTAGGACAATTTCTAAACTGGTTTACTTTGTTACTCCGTGTTATTCCTGGATATATAGAGCTTAATATAGCTTGCTAAATGTATATTTACATGGTCTGTAGGTACAACTGTATGTTCAAGAGGACTAACCGGAAACTAGTGAAGCTATTATTCTTCCAGGGCCCATAATAGACCCCCAATTTCTGCTGAAAATAACCTTAGCGTGACATAGTGGAAATTTTCTCTCAAAACTTGTTCATGTTTGCTTTTTTTAAGAGTATTGTGGCACAGTAAAGAGTAAATTCACCATGGCACGACCAGAAAACCCAGTCATTACTTAAGTATATTTGCTTTTTTATGCATATGCAGTTCGCTGGCACATAGTATGTATAATCAACTTTTGAAGTTGTGCTACGCAAGTACCATTGTCACCGAAATCTATGGATAGCAAACATTAACACTATCATTAATTGTAAGTAGCCAGTATCATGCATATGCATAGTCTACTATAGGACTAGTAGCGATCAAGCTCAACTTGGTTGTACATGAATATACGCATATGCATACCCTCAACAAGGTAGTAAGCTTCGTGCTCCAATTTATTCGCATGTTTGTGCACAAGTGTCCACATGCTTTAGCTTCGTAATCCTTCTACGTCCCTCACGGGGAGCTCTCCTGCCCTTCATGCAAGAAATCGGAGTCTTTCTCATGACTAAAACGAAAAAATGATTTAAGATGAATATAGATCATCAGTTTTCCATTTTAAAATAGTACCGACTATAGCTGCGTGTTTGGATGCGGTGTCTTTTTATGTGCATATTGAATATCGTAGAGCTGAGGCTGTACGATCTACTCAAATAAAGAGATTCTATAAGGCAACAAAGCACACCAACAAAAAAAATCCAAATAAGCGTTGAATGAGCAACAAATACGTATAACTTCACTTTACATCAAGCCATTGCTACCAGTGCGGTTAAGTTTCCACTTTCCATGTAGCACAATTACCCCTTACCTCAGAGAAATTATTTAGCCTAACTGGCACTAGAACCGGCATCAAGCAATATTATATTAAGTAACGCGTAATCATGGCTCACGGGGTCTTAAACGCTGAATAAACTAGATTAAATGAAAAAAAAACCGGCATCAACGTTCCCTGTTTTATCTCTCTTCCCCTATTTCCGTACCCACAATGTACGCGGTCCCGTAAAATGTAGCACGGATCGTGCCCCTTTATTGTTCAAAATCCCAAATGTCACCACAACATTCAAGATGGCTGTGAGTATCAACCCTTACACTTTATAATTGAACAATCTAACGATGCAGGATTCTATTCAGACAATCAACAGTCAGTACCTCGAGGACATTCAAAACAATATCCGAGTTCGACCAATTCCTTGGGAAGGATATGTGCGAGCCAACTTGCTATCAGCTTCAGAAGCGGGATTAATGAAATCGATTGAGAAACAAACGCGAGATAAACGAATCTCCATTGTTGAAAAAAGTCCACAGCTCTACGCCACAGCAATTATTGAGTTGTTAAATCGAATTTCGAGAGATGACGTGGTGAAATATATCCTTTCATTGGCTGGAGATTATGTTGCAGATGTCAAGGAATTGAGCGACAGTTTATTGGAAAACGAAGAAGCAGCCTATTCTGCGTTTGTCAAATTGTTGGAAAAGAACGATGAGCAAATATATTTGCTGAGCGCCAAAACATTAGTAACTCTGATGAGCATCAAACGAGCGCCAACTGAGTATGTTTCTACTTTGTTTAATTTCTTGTCGACAAAGTTAGCATCGTCACCAAACCAGAATCTTCAGGAGATTGCAGTTCAAAGTTTCGGGATTTTGCTAAGAACGAAGTGTTATAGAAGGGTCTTCTGGAATGAACAGAACGTGTCTCCTTTGCTCAAGATCTTGAGCACTTCCAAAGGAAACCTTCAATTGCAATATCATACTTTATTGGTATTTTGGCTTATTTCATTTGAAAAAACCCCGTGTCATGAAGCAGTATCGACGTATGATATTATTCCAATTCTACTGGATATCATCAAGAATGCAGTTAAGGAGAAAATTACGAGAGTGGCTGTTGCAACTTTGACCAATGCCGTCAACTTGGCGCCAAAGGCCAGTATAAATGAGTTATTGTCAAATTCTGCATTACCTTTGATCAAAACTCTTTCTGATAGAAAATGGGCGGATGAAGAGTTGATCAATGATCTACAAGAACTTTCCGAAAGTCTCCAAGAAGCATTTGACTCTATGTCTACATTTGACGAGTACAAGAGTGAACTGGAATCTAAAAAGCTGAAATGGAGTCCTCCTCACCGAAGCGAAATTTTCTGGAAAGATAATGCATTTAGATTTAAAGAAGTTGATTGGAAGATGATAAAGGTATTGGATTCTGTTCTATCTACTTCTAAAGAGGCAATCCCATTGGCTGTGGCGTGCAACGACATTTCTAAAATCATCAATGAACTGCCAGAATCGCTTAAAGTAATGGAGAAACTGGGCACCAAGATTAAAATTATGGAGTTGATGAACCACAGTGATTCCGAAGTTCGCTATCAATCTTTGAAGGCGACACAAGCGTTCATTTCTCATTCGTTCAAATAGCTATTGCAACAAGTAATATATTAAATTATAATCCTTTGGCCCAAATTTTATAATTAATAACTCACAGTAAGCTTTGATATTGATCCAAACCGCCAGATTTCTTGGAGGAGGTATTATTACTAGTCGTGTCATTGTATTGTTGCTGTTGCCTTGTTTGTGATTGGGCTGATGCGGGATTCACCGGTTTCGGCAGTGTAGGAATTGTGGTTGGTGTTAAAACCGACTGATTGAACGCAGGAGATTGAGCTGGAGAATCATGGAAATTTCCGAATATATCATTGTTCTGTGTCGCTTTGGACCAATTGATAGATGTTTTTGACGAAGATTCCAATTTGAGGGTCTTTGCTGTTATGTTATTGTTATTGTTGTTCTGTGGTCTCAAAGCATTACCACCATAGGAAGAAGTGTTGTTGGCTGGCCGGGGAGTTAAGGTGCTTCCAGAGTATTGAGGTTTCAGCACATTTCCGGAATAGGAAGAAGTTGCGGGGGCAGATGACTGAGTGCTACTGTTGATAACAGAGGGTGTAGATGCCGCCAATATTGAACTAAATGTATCGATGGACTCCGCCTGTTGTACGGAAGCTGGCGTGTTAGAACTATTTGTGCTTCCAAATAACAGTGAATGAAAGTCACTGCCATTGCTATTGGTAGACTTGTCACCGCCGGTATTGAAACTAATTGATGGGCTATTCCTCCCAGAAACAACATCATTAGAGACAGTTGGGCTCTGAGAAAGTTTCTTTGAATGTTCCCTTTCTATCCGGTCAACTATACTCTTGATTTTATCGGTAAATGAGTGAAATTGCGCCTTGGATAATAACGACTCCATACTTAAGGAGAGCAATTGCGGCACAATAGATCGGGCAAGTATTTCCACATCTACAATCTCCACCAATTGGGAATAAATGGTCAGTGCAGTCATTATAATTTTTGGCTCTCTAGTTTTCATAGCACTGAGCAGCGGAAGCAGTTTTTCGGAAATTGTGTATTTGTCTAGTCCCTCACATGAAATCAAAACTCCAAATGCCTCCAAGGCACGAAGCTTAACTGTTAAACTTGTAGTTTTTCCAAATACTGTAGAAATTGACGGGAATACTTCATTTTTCAGAGTAACAAAGTCGGCGTCCTTCGTAAAAGTTCCAACTTTTGCCAATACAGAGGCCTGAGTTTCTGGTGGAGACTTTTCTAATGTCGACAAGATAATTGGAAGAATTGTATCTTTAAAGTCGCTAGTGGATAATCTTGATAACAACACATCCATATGGTCAATGATGGCCGACTGCGCTAATGGTTCAGTCTTGACTTTTGCGATTGACGGCAGAATTTTCTCTCCAAATCCCAATTGACTCATGTCGTTCCCAATTCCAAAAATGTTCTGCAAAATCAGGTATGTAAGGGGCTCTTCTTTACCCAATTCTTCGACCAAGCTTTGCAAGATTTTTCTTTGCAAGACTTGTTTAGGAAATTGATTTAACATTGTCTGGAGCCCAGATAAAAAAGTCTTTTTCTCGGACAGTAATTTACCGGGGAATTCGTCCAAAAAATTGATGCTTCTGATCAACGCATTATCGAAAAATTCTGATTTTTTCAAATCCTCTAACGACAGTCGTTCAATAGGTGACTTTGCCACGACCCTTGACAATGGCTGTGAGAGATATGCAGGTATGTTTTTATCACGTAGAGACCGTTGAATTTGATTAATCTCTTCCCTATATGTCGACGAATTGTTTCTGGTGACCAACGGCGAGTGCCCCAAATAAATGGCCAGTGTAAGCATCCCTAGGGAAAAGACATCATTGCTAGGGTCCAATCTTCTATCCAAGACCAATTCTGGAGCGGCATAATCCAGGTTCATTTGAACAAAATCTGGTAGCCTAGGGTCAAACTGAGTAATGAAGAAGTCCTCAGTGTTTTTTTCCTTATAATTCTCCATAAAGCCAAATCCTGCCAATTTCCAATCACCCTTTGAATCCACCATGATTGAGTTCGGCTCGAGGTCTAAATGGACTAGCCCAGCATTATTATGCAGAAATATCAAGCCTTCGATTATCTGCAATAATCCCTTTTGAACGGTCAGGTCGTCCAAATCGTCACTGCGCGCAGATATCAGCGATGACAACGATGAGCTCAACGGCTCAGTTACGAACATTAAAACTGACTTGCTGTCTTCCAGTGGTTCAATGAGCTTTAAAATGGAAGGATGCCGTATTTTCGATAAGGCGGCGACTTCTCGTTTTAACCTATCGACCACGTCATTTATACACGACTTTTGCAAGCCATTTTTTGCCACATACGAAATCAATGCCTTTTTATCAAATACAAAGACAGAGACAGATTCACCTGACGTTTTTCGTTTCCCAGAATATACCGACCAAGGTCCCGCCCTGAATGTTATGGTTTTGGACACATTATAATTCGCGCCGATTCCACTGGTGACTTGAACACCAATGCCTGTTAGCAACCATATCTTTGATGTTTAAAAAAGCACAACCTACAAGCTTTGAATGCAGCTGAAAACATGTTGCTGACACTTTTGACAGGATAGTTTCCTGAAACTGTTAGATGTGCTGATACGTGGGACCGGTTTACATTTGGCGTCGGAGCGTCGGAGAGGACAGAGCCACCTTTTCGGAAAACTTCCATAGGAGACTAAGTTGGCAGTCGAGATGGTAAATTAAGTTAGTATTATTAGATGTTTGGACCGTTTCATTTGAAGTAGTTGTACACAGATTTGGCTGTGTTGGCATTGTTGAAGTACTGTGGTCGAGTAACCAAAAAAAAAAAAAAAAAAAAAAAAAAAAAAAAAAAAAAACGGCTTGTGAAATAATTACCAAAGTTCCAAGAGGTAGCTTGATGTCGAGAGTAAAATAAAAAAAAAAAATGTCCTGTTTTTACTCTGCGTTCATGAACTAGCCTAGGAAGTCTCTTTAATTTATATCACCTCTCCTAAAAGCGCAAATGGGAAATACCATTGCCGATCAATCAGGGATTTGCCATTTTCGGGAAGCAACTGTCCCCCAATCCAGTTGAACCGGAGAACAAACTACTCTTTACCTACAATTATTACTACTTCATTGTCTGTAGCGTATACACGAATTATAAGAAATATTTTCACCTTTTGATGATTATCCAGCACTGCTTTACATCTTTCATATATGCATGATAATCCTGCGTGTTCATCCACCGACTTTTTACAACACCAATTTGGATGTTACATTCTTATGTACATAGATGCACGGTTTATATGCATAAATGCATGTATAGCTACTCTGTCTTCTCATTCGAATTGTTTAGCAAGTAGGTTATATATTTATTTATGGTGCCAAAAAAATATACTCTGAGCGTGAAGTGAAGATATTGTCCTTTTTCTTAATTATAAAACAGAGGAGTTGGATGCGTAAAAGCAACGGAGTAGCCGACATGTCTTCACTCTCACAAGCCATTCATTACTATGCCTTCCTTTTTCTAAAAAAAAAAAAAAAAAAAAAAAAAAAAACACCTACAGTGAATCTCTATTTATCATAATTTCACAACTTTTCCGGCTTAACAATATTAATGCTGCCAGCTGGCAAAAAGCCATCAGAACATGAACTAGAATTATTTCTTGGTGTGCAGGGCTCAACGGAGATTGTAGACTGAGATAAGGTGTGGGGGGAGCAGAAGACAAGGCCGGGGTGCCGGCACCAGTAACCAAGCGTTACCTCACTAAGAGATTCGAATCTCGATTGGCTAAACATATTATTACTATGAGTGAAGTGAAGCAATTTGACACCAAAACGGTTAGAATAGACGAAGACGGCGGGGAATGCACCATCTTGCTGCAGAACGAGAACGGACCGTGCCCATTAGTAGCCTTGGTCAACACCCTCATTCTCAATGAGATTAAAGACCCCAAACAAAAAGGGGGTGTGTCATTGGCGAGCTATACATCGGGCAAGGACCAAGTTTCAGTAGACAGTCTTCTTGAGCTGTTGGGAGACATTCTTGTCGAGAAGGACGTTGAAGAACGGCATCACGTAGCGAAGAACAACGTGTTGGGCTTGTTGCCCAAATTGGTCTCCGGATTGAATATTAATGTCCGATTCAACGGATCCTTTGACAACACACCAGAGTTTTCGCTCTTTACGCTGTATGATGTTGATATTGTGCATGGATGGGTATGCGATCCGGAAGACGCCGAGTATGAATCCATCAACGCAGTTGGCTCATACGACGAGGCCCAGGGGATCATTTTGAAAGACAGCGAGGAAGATGGCCAGAACGAAGAAGTTCACGCAAAATCATCGGCGATCAAGCATTTCATGGCCTATAATGCCACCCAATTGACTGAATACGGCTTGGGATTTTTGCGGGATTTGCTTGCGAACGATTCCCCCGCAGTGTTTTTCAGAAATGATCATTTCGCCACAATCTGCAAACATCAAGGAGTGCTGTACACGTTAGTGGCCGACCAGGGATACAGGACCGAACCAAATATTGTATGGCAATCGTTAACAAGTGTGAACGGGTTAAATGATGGATTTTATAACGCGATCTTTGAACAAGGGAGCGTTGGTGTAGAGGGCAACCATGGTGGTGATGGTGATGGCTCACACGACCCGAAGGATTACGATCTTGCCCGGCAGTTACAGATTGACGAAGATGCGCAGTTGGCTGCCCGCCTCGAGCAATCGACTTCGTCCAGAGCAGCAGCAGGTAATACCACTAAGAAAAGTAGGAAAAAGTCTGATACTGCAAAGAACAAAAAGAAGTGTTCTATCATGTAAAATGTTTCTTTTGTTTCATGCGAATTGTTATTGCATAATACTTTTTATTATATTCTTAAGAAGTTCTCTTTCTCTTTACAGGACCATGATTATCTTCTCCATTATTATTACCAGCTTCTTCTGTTACCTTTGTAGGTGGTGATGCAATATCTGGTGCATACGACGAATCGATCAAGAAATCATCAAAGTTAAGCCCCAAATCATGTGGCGGATTGCCTGATACCGAACCATCTGTGATAAAGTTTGGCGGAGTTAGATCTTGATCTGAACCACCCGTGATGCTTTGAATAACGCTATCGGCATTCGGAAGGTCAGAGGCCCTTGTTATATCGCCAGTAGTAGGAAGAATGCTGTTAGATTGAAGGTCTAGGTTGCCCAACTGGTCTGCCATATCAAAGCTGTCATCCCCGCTGGTAGTAATCGTGCTATTATTGTTGGTGCTATTATTGCTGTTGTTGTTGTTATCATTCGTCGTCTCATTGCCATTCTTTGGACTGTTGGAATTTAGTTCAATGATCTGGCTAATCTTGTTGTCATTATCATTGGCTTCATTGGTAAGTAGCTTCTGGTTCCGCATGCCGCTACCATTGTTATTATCGAAGGGCAACCTGACCTGATTGCCATAAATAGATGCTAAGAACCTGAATATCTTTTCAAAATTCTCTCGATGATTCAGATTCTCCTGCCATAACAGTTGGTTTTCCTTCTTAAGTCTCAATATCTCCTCTCCCATAACTCGCTTCAGCATGCTTACGTCAGCCTTCAGTCCAGGCTCAATAGCATTTGAAGGCCCGTCATCGGTTCCATCTTCCTTAGTCGGATTGCTGTTATTATTATTTCGAACAATATTGTCCAACAAGTCCTCACGGTCCCGCAAGAAATACGGACTCTTAAACTGCCATGTCTCCTTAGAATTTATGGCTCCTGAATTGATATCCAGAACCTTGTGCCATCCATACATGTTGAGTTGTCTGATGAAAGATGCAAACTTGCAATGCTTGAAGTACTTTGGTAGGATTTTCCGTTCGAATCCTTCCTTATCAGCGATATAGAAACTTTCGCCATCCGGCATCCAATCTATATAGTCATGGTTGCTTTTGTCGTTAACCAAGCTCCACACTTTCTCAACAAATGGAGGCCTGCTTTTGGGCATATTCAGAATAAATAGATAAGGGTATTAGGACGTGTATATAAAAATGAGGCGTTTCTGTTAACAGGAAAAAAAAAAGAAAAATAATTTAATAAAGAATATTGTGAAAAACACCCTAAAGTTACAAAAAACCTCAAATCTTTTCCTCCCATCCGTTTAGCGGCGCTCGCTGCTGCTGGAATTTTTTTAGGCAGGTAGGTGACCACAATGCGATTCGCGCGCTGTCACCCTCCGATTTTTTTTTTTTTAGTTGTTATGTTAGGATGCAGCGGTTAACAACTAATCTAAAGAGCGACAACTGTGGGATAGACAAGACATAATGCATTGAATTATCAACAGAGGCCAGAAATTAGAGTATATCTACAGCAATTTGTGTTTAAAATAGTCGCTACAAATTTTTCTCAATCGTAAATAATCGTCAAATAAATATAATCAGTTATGCATCGTCGTTATGTTACATTGTCATTCATGGGCAAGCCTTCGCGATTTCATTGGCAGCTGAGCATCCTCCTCTGCGAGGTCACTGAAATGTGTCGCAGTCGGTTCCAACAAAAAGTCATTGTAATTGACGGGTCCCACGGTTGAGTCTATCATTGGATTCTGGGGTTGGTAAGTGGCTGGAATTGAGGCATTAGCATCTAAAGTCACCTCCATTGGCGGTGGTGGTGCCTCCGTCTGAGGGACTAGCGGTACGCCTGCTGATATTGGTGCATTTGCTGCTGGTATGGTAATGGAGGACATAGTCGGTGACAATGGAGTTGTCGATGGTATGATAGTTGACGGGATAGTTGTGCATGGTGCAGCAGCCGATGATATTGCAGTCGTTGGTACCGCAGTTGTCGGTAATGCAGTCGTAGGTACCGCAGCTGTCGGTAATGCAGTCGTAGGTACTGCAGTCGCTGGTAATGCAGTCGTTGGTACTGCAGTCGTTGGTGCTGAAGTCGTTGGTACTGAAGTCGTTGGTACTGAAGTCGTTGGTACTGCAGTCGTTGGTAATGCAGTCGTCGGTACTGCAGTCGTTGTTGGTACTGCAGTCGTTGGTACTGCCGGTACCGCAGTTGATGTTAAATTGGTCGATGGTCTCGCCAACGGCATTGTGGATGACGAAGACGCCTCAACTGTGTTTGATCGAATCATCGGAGGTTGCTGCTCCTGATGCTGATGCTGTATAACTTGCAGATCCGGAGTAGGAATTGAAATGTGCATGCTGGGCCGCCGGCTAGTAGTCACAGCAGACTGAGGATTCGAAGATTGAACGCTCTGCTGGCCAGAGTTCCTGCGTTTGCCCGGATAATCATTATGTCGCCTGGTCAAGAAAGCCTCAACTTGAGCCAAGGCTTTTTCCTGCTGATCAAGAACCTTGATAAGATCTTCCGTTCTGGCATCATTTTCCATGATTCTTCGACTAGTTTGTTCAAAATCAGGGCAATCATCTGATGAACTTGACAACTGAAAATTTGTACTGCCTAGGCTGGAATTATCAGCATCCAGATTTGGGGCATTACTGGCTCCGTCAGACGGTGTAACAACCGCATCATAGAACGGGGTAGTGGTAGATGTGTCTGAGGTCAACCCGGGAGTGGCCGAAGACGCAGAAGAGGACATGGGCTGAGAAGACAATAAATCGGTGGAGGCGGTGGGGGAATACGCTGAGGAGAAGAATGACGATTGCTGCTGTTTAAGCTCAGGGAAGAACCTGCTCGGGGTATATTGTTGAGCCGGTTGTTGTAGACCAGGATGACGAGGCGGCATTGGAATCGACATTTTACGCTTTTTAGGGTTGCCTCCAGCAGACAAGGTACTAGATGACGTCGATGAAGCCGGTGAATGCTGCTGATGTTGTTGACCCGAAGATTCACCTGCATTTGCCATAGAAGAAGTCGACGAGGTAGAACCGGGGTCAACTTCGGATATCACTCTATTCGTCATTGGTATGGAATCCTTCTTGGCCACGTCCATAAGCAGTTTGCGTTGAGAGCGCTGAAGACCAACATGGGAAAAAACATCCGACAACATTCGCCCACTTTGATTGCCATAAAACGAAGCCAGAAACTGTAAGATGCGTTCTAGGGTCTCTGAGTGTCTGGCATAACGCTCACTGTTACGTGCATTATCTGACCATAAACTTTGGTTGTCGTCCTTCAAGACCCTCAGATCTTCACCAATGGCCCTTTGGTTCTTTTTGATGTTCTCGATTTCCTTCAGTACCTTACGAAGATCCGCATCCTGATCATCATCATCACCACCAGCTTTTGACGTCTTATTCCGCACAATGTGGTCCAACAATTCTGGGCGTCCTCGAATGAAATATGGCGATTTGAATTGCCATGTTTCCTCGCTCGTTTGCATTGACCCAGACGACACGTCCTGGACCTTATGCCACCCATACATGTTGAGCTGTCGGACAAATGAAGAGAAGTTGCTATGCTTGAAATATCGGGGTAGCACGTCCCTTTCAAAATCGTCTCGATGAAGAACTTCAAAGCTCAGCCCGTCCTCCATCCAGCGAATGTGTTCCTGGTTAGTACTGTCGTTCACCATACTCCATAGTTTTGTGACGAATGCCGGACGAGTCTTCAGCCCGCCACCGGACGTGGAAGAAGCCGAATTCCGATTTTGAGGCTGTTGTTGAGGAGGAACACTGAATGCAAAGCTAGTATTAGTAGTGTCGTCTTCATCTTGTTCGTTTTTGATCAATAAACTATCGGACATCTGTTCAGTTCGTGACCAACAAATGTGGCTCTATAGAATAACAAGGGGAAATAAAGTAAAGGGGAAACAGACAATAAAAGAGGCTAATTCTCTGATCCTTTTATACAACCCCCTAAGAAAATCTTCTATCCGTAGTAACTATCTAAAGGAAATTGCATATATCGATAAACTGCGAAGCCGTATTACCCGGCTGCTCTCAACTCCGTCTCACTCCGTTTATGACCAGTTCATGCAGCCGGGATGACTAACCTGCCCTTCTGCACCTATTTGAGCCACCAAAAATGCAGATCCTTTCCCTTTGGGGTGTGATAATCCAACGTTCCCTTGTTTGATCCCACCTGAATCGCTTTGGGTGGGTCGGATAGTTGCCTAGCTGCTGTGATATTTATGACTAGGTTTGAGATTGTGACACACCTATGCATTTAAATATGTGTTGTTTCTCGCTAACGAGTAGCTATACTATTTAATTAGGTTCCTGCGTTTAATCGAGGCATATAATTGTACGTGAGCCATGCAATTTTCTTTTGTTCTTCTCGTTAGTACTCGTTCTGGCTGCTCTCGCATGGTAGTATATACCATGTAGAGTTGTTGTGCAATCGCGACATCTAAGTGTGATTGTGTATGGGATAAATGTGGGTGTGGGTGTGTGAATAAAGGGGTCCCCTTTGGATCGTCTCTGGGAAAAAGATTCCTTATTAACAACACCACAGTATGCATAGCTTCCTTTTTTTTTTTTTTTTTTTCAACCAATTGAGTCCTATCCGTAGCTGCATAATCAGTTTCTTTTTCTTGGGCAGTCCCTTTCTAAACGAGGCAGATTGAATCTCTATATAGTAGTTATTTCTTTTTTTTTTTTCTATCGCCCTCACCTCCTACCCTTGATTGCTTGGCTTTTTTTTACCCTTTTATCCGTTCCGAACACCGGCGGTCCACCGGTATAATTATCAGCCGCATAATATGAGGCTGTCTTTTTTTTTTTTTCACAAGTCACACACGCTTTCCTAAATAGGCAATCACCTTTTTTTTTTTGAAATCATTTCGAGCTCGAGTGTAAAATTTTCTTTCAACCCAACACCACACAACACGCAACAACACATTTATCCATATTAAAAAAAAAAAAAAAAAATGGCTAAAAAAACGTGAGTTCTAATGACAGTCACAAAGTGTGCAACCAGAAATCACGTCGTGTAAGATGTAATTTCGCTGGCAAGCCAGCCCTTTCTTCTCGACTTTCCGTGAAGTCGAGAGTTTTGAAATCAGGTGTCCACCACTCCTTTTTTCCAAAATGATAATTGCGCCGAGGAATAATACAAAATTCCAGCGCTATAACCTCCCAATGAATGGGATGAATAGATTTCAGCATCCATTTGGGGTATTGCTCTCGCTGCCGAATTGTATAAAATAAAGCAGCCTGAGTCAAAAGCAAAAAGGGTTGTTCAATGAACACAAGAATCCCCTTAAAGCATACAGAAGCAGTAGGTTAACCTCTTTTTAGCACTGTTCCAACTGCAGACACCGTCTTGGTTCCAGAATCTCAACTGAAAAAAAGATCTACCCAAGCTAAGAACGAAAAGTCCGCACAGGAGACAAAGCTCAAGTCTCAACGGGTAAGTCCTGATAAAATTCTCTCAATGGTCATCACTGTGTGATGATAACAACCAATTTTTTTTCCGACTAGCTAAGGCGATGTTGTCGTAAAGTCAACCATCTTTCGGGACTGATCCTCGATCATTGAGAGAATTTCTAGTATGTTTTTTTCACAATAGCCACTAACAGACCTTCAGGAACGTAAAGAAAAGAGAGCAGTCATGTTCTCTCGGGCGGAAGCTTATCACAAGGAATACACCCAAGCTGAACGTGACATCATCAATGCTAAGCGTCAGGCTAAGCAGAATGGTGAGCTGTATGTTGAGGCCCTTCCAAAGGTTGCGTTTGTTATCCGTATCAAAGGTATCAACAAGATTGCGCCAAAGCCACGAAAGGCACTGCAGTTACTCAGACTCCATCAAATCAATGCTGGCGTCTTTGTCCGATTGACGAAGGCTACTGTTGAACTTCTCAAGATTGTTCAACCATACATTGCCTATGGCTATCCAAACCTGGCGTCTGTTCGAAAATTGGTCTACAAGAGAGGCTATGGTAAGGTTAACAAGCAGCGCATTGCTCTGTCTGACAACCAAATCATTGAAGCCAACTTGGGCAAATATGGCATTATCTGCATGGAAGACCTCATTCACGAAATCTACACTGTTGGTCCACATTTCAAGCAGGCCTCCAACTTCCTCTGGCCGTTTAAGCTATCCAACCCATCAGGCGGTTGGGGCGTCCCAAGAAAGTTCAAGCATTACATTGAAGGTGGTTCTCTCGGTGACCGAGAAGAGAACATCAACAGGCTTATTGAGGCCATGAACTAAGAAGTAGATACATATGGTAATATAAAACATTCGGTCGGGACACCAAAATACGTGGTTCTATGTAGCTTCTTCTCTGTGAACGGAAGGGAAACTGGGCAGCTCTGTAAGGCGATTGATCACACCCACCAGTGTTTTTGCTTTTTTTTTTTTCAAGTCGCCCGCATTAAGCAGATCCCATGCGGCCTCCGACTGTCCAATTGCAAAGGCTTCTTTTGTCTCCAATTCAAAAAGAAGCAAAAAAAGATAGTTTTGCGAGGCGAGTTATATCCAGGGCAGCCGGCCAGTGCTTTTGCTTCTTTTCTAGAAAAGAAGGCCGCCCGCAGGGCAATACGTGTGCGGCCCTAGCCTCGGCGGATTTTTTTTCATGGAAGAGGCGATCAGTCAATGCAATACGTGAGCTTGAACTGGTGAATTTGGAAGATGAGATTATTACGAAGAATTACTTTCAGTATTTTCCGTGTTGGCCATATCCGCCTGCAATTGCAGCAACTGCTTCTGGAACCGCTTTCCGTAGAAGTCAATATAATACGTCGCTCCGTTGTAGGATGCAGTTAGAAAGATGTAGCACAGGAAGAGTGCAGACAGATACCCGTTGGAATACCACAACGGACAAAGCAGCATGGTCACCAACTGGAAGCAATACTGGATACCCGTGAAAGCAACCACTGGCCATGGCTCTGGAAGCGAATTGACAAATTTCCCGAGTCTAGTGTTGGCATACGCCTTTCTAAGATGCTCGAAGCTCGTCACGCGGCCGGCCCTGATCTGCTCCTTGCGACGAAGAGTTATGAAATAATGGTACAAACTCTGCCACACAAAGTACATGACAGACGTCCACAAAAGCCCAAACATAAACCGCCAATTGCCCGTGTGGACTGCACCTGGGAACCGGGCCGATTTGTATTCGTCGTCCAGGCGATGGGTGATGATGTGGAAGACGGTCGGCGGGAGCACGTGAATAAATGTGCTTGTGGTTTTTTCGACTGAATGCAGCACCAGCGAATTTCTCCACGCGATCACGGCCCAGGGTAGGGTTCCGAAGCAAAGCCCGTAGCACGAAATGTATAGGATGACTGACTTGGGGAAGACCCAGATGTAGAGCAAATTGAGGAAATTTGCAAAATAGCACAGATCGGCCAAATAGTACTGATATTTGCGCCGGGTGTAGGTGTAGAACCGAATTGGTAACAATAGGGCCAACTCAATGGTGTAGAGGCGGTGGAAGACATGGGGTCGGTCGCCAATTGCAAAGCCAATTAGAAAGATATTGAGGAGCCCCAGAGCGAAGGTGAGTTTTTCGGTGGCTGATACCACTCCCTCTTTCGCCATCCGCTCCTCCATCCGTTCAACTTGCTCCATGAACCGCAGCTTGTATTTCTCCAAATCCTCGTCTTTGATCACACGGTCCCGCTGGCGTTTGGCAATGTGTTTGATGCCTTCACCACGTCTACGCACCATGGACTGGAGCTCGTCACTCTTGCGTTTCATGGAGTCTAGAGTCTTGCGCGAGATTTCTGTGGACCGAGAAAAGGGGTCCAACAGGTCCATGAAGCTCACCTTGTCTGCGGGCATCGTCTCCACCTCGTCAGTTGCTTCGAGGTTTGGGGAGGAGGCAGCAGCCGAGTTACTGGTACTGTTGTTAGTGCTCTCCTCAGACATTTATTATTTTTTTTTTGATTATTTTGAGATCATATTCCCTCGCCTTGATGAAACTTAGATCCGCCACGATGCGCGTAAGACGCGTGGTGATCCTTAACCACTGAGATTTCGTTTTGTGGGCATCTGGGACTGTTTTCAGGGCTCACAGGGGGGAGGGGGGAGTGTTCAAAAACCTGTGTCTGTCTAGTCGAGGAACCTCGAGACCAATTGTGTTTGAACGTGGGAAAAGAGAGAGAGAGAGAGAGAGAGAGAGAGAGAGAGAGAGAGAGAGAGAGAGAGAGAGAGAGAGAGACTATTTCATTATTTGAAACTCGGTCTCTTGGTGCCATGTATTGTACGACGGGTTTCGGCCGACGGGGAATCTCTTTTTCTTCCCACAAAAGCACTTCACCACGTAGTTATCATTATGCGGAGAGCCGGTCTTGGACTCGTTCTCCATACGCACACTACAGGTATACCCGGGGATGAGGAATTGGTCGCACTTTTTGCACAAATTCCTCTTCATGTTTGGGGACAGTCTCAAGACGTTCTTACGGGCTACAGACTTTATTAGCTGACCATAAAACCGAGACACTGGTCGGGCCCCGGGTTGCTGCACCATTGTCTGTGATGCTTCGTACAGGTAGCCCAATCTGGAGTAGCTATCGCGGTTTGGTGCTAAGCGTCCGATTGGTGAGGACCCCATTTGTATTTTTTGGTTAAATAAGTTGGATGTGAAGAGGGTGAAAACATCAAATTCTCCCGATGCCGTTTGAGTACTCACTTTTTCTCCGTTTTGCTGAGAGAGAGAGAGAGAAAGGAGACAAGCCCGATAATACAGAGAGCCAGTCGGACCGGTATGCCGGTCGGGATTGTGATAACGTTGGTAACGGTGGATCCCAGCGGGCTACAGTAGACATTATTATTAGCTATTATTTTACCGGTGTTAAATGTAATTATATTTTATATGATTAAAAGTGGTGATCGAGTGAGGGTACGCATCCGTCCTGGTTGAATTGACATTTATACAGAGCTATATGATCGGAGGGCAGCTAACAGCACTGTTTCAGTGGAATTCTCTCAATACAACCAAAAAAAAAAAAAAATTGTTGAGTTTCGGTGGACGCAAAAGTGAACCAAACTCTAAGAAAAAAAAAAAAAAAGCAAGTGGGATTGTTCAGACTAAACCAATTGCGCTCAAACCAACTTGTAAGAATATATACCGCGTAGACTGTCCGAAAACATGATCGGGGCACCTGTGTGGTGAGGGTGGGTCGGAGTTCAGGCGTTCGATCAGACAAATGTCCAAAAGTGGTCAATTTAAGGGTCCGGGAAGATCGGGTCCTTGTTTATTTGCTCTTTATTTCTCTCGATAATGAGAAACATCATCATGGCCCATTGTGGCCGGCATTCCCGACACCATAAGTTCCTTGTTTTGCAATACAGACGTGTAGAATCATGTACATGTTATACAATTATGCATAGTAGTCGTAAAGAAAAAAAAAAAAAAAAAAAAAGAAACAAACAAATAAAGAAAACAGAACCCCCCCAAGAATCTGATCACACTCCTTCTCTTCCCTTTTAGTCTAAGCTCAAAAGGTGAAAAAAAAAATGTCACTCCCACCTCTCGTTGCCATAGTGACACTTTAATTTTTTATTTTTATATTTTTGGATCCACGCCGCATATATGTCTAATCGGACGAAACCGAGGGATGAAAGTGTCACGAAGCCCGATCCCTCCCTCAAGATGAGATGAAACTGCAGTGGCACTGTCGTTATGCATAGAGAGTTGCATTATACGTTTACCCTCTTTTCTTTTTACTTTCCTTTTTTTTTGCTTTCTTTTTTTTTTTTGCTTTTCCCTTCGGACCCCAACGGTTTGTGGGTCAACGCACAGATCTTCGATTCCGGTGGCAGTGGCAAAGCGCGAAAGCACAGAATAGGCTTTGGAGGGGCTGCATGTGAAAAATAATTAACGGCCAATAATAATATTATTAAACCTTTTTTTTTTTTTTTTCATATTATTCAAGCGCGCACAGAAAAGTCTCAGGATTATACTGTTATATTCAACAGTACGGCAAATGGATGAATAATACTATCAAGCGCCCCTATCTATAATACTGTAAAGAACTATGTAACCAACGGACCGTATAATTCTGTACTGTGATGGGCTATAGGCAATCAACCCTATTGATTGTCACAAGCTTCATGCAAATGCCAATTTAGCTACATATGCCCGAGGACGGGGGATTTGTGTTGACGTGCAGTTTCATGTACTCGATGATATGCACAGACCTGGCAACGTTGATAGACATCTGCATGTCTCATCGGCCTGTGTGCGCAATCCCAGCCTCGTAGTTCGGGCTCGGACGATCATCATTGGGAGTTTCTTGTCAATGCGCGCATCCAGTTTTTGATGCATCACCAACATGGCAAAATGGGCCAAATCTCGCATTTGTCAACGAAATAAATTCCTGACAGCAATCAAACCATTCTCATTCGATTCTGATTGGACAGTATTAGCCGGAAGTGGCAAAAAAAATTAAAAACTTTCGTTTTCGAAATCCAAAAATCGTGTTTGACACCTGTGGGATTCGAACCCACGCCTCTTGCGAGATGCGAAATCGCGCTTTAAACTGCGAAAGTTGTAACACTTGAGTCGCACGCCTTAGACCAACTCGGCCAAAGTGTCTATGAACGAGATTTTACGCATCCGAGTTCGTCATCCACTCCTTTTTCAGAAATGGCTGAAATTTCGAATGCAAAGTATTATGGCTTTACAGAATACTGGTTTCAATCTATCGATTTGAGTCAGCTTCTGGGAGCCGTATTAATGCCAGTAAAAGCTCAATTATCCCCCTGAGTGATACGGATAAAAGTGCACTACTGCGACGCTGTGGAGGCTCTCCACCATGTCCCATTGTTGACCCAAATCAGGAAAGTTTTACTTATTTGGGTGTCCCCATAGCA
>JAJLUR010000016.1:65844-94104 GCA_030674225.1 Blastobotrys terrestris | reverse complement strand
CCTAGATAGTATTTATATATATATATATTAACAATCTAACATGTACAGAGCTCGAATGACATATGAATGCGCCTACTACCCTAGCATGTTTTAATTCAAAATATTTATGATTTATTACAGGTATTAGCTATCAGAAAATACCAATAGAGCGGTAGGCTGGAAAATTTTGGGCCGGGGCATCAATATGCACGCGCCGCGGGTTGGGAGGAATTTTGACTTCCTATTTAGGTAATGTCAGCTCGCTGTCCAAGAGGACAGGTTCCGTGGACTGTTCCTACAGTAGCGGTAGTTATCTAGCATCGAGAGAGAGCGGATTCATCCTCTACGACACTCAATTAAAAAATCCGTGTAATATAGACTTGATAGACCTTTCTTACTTCTCAATACACTTACAGTCTATGGCTTTAATATTTTGGTTTTCTTTTTTTTTTTAAACAAGGTGTCTCAGTGGTTCCCTGTGGTGTGGAATGTAAGCGTGTCGGAGTGTACGTGTTAAGATTCTCCGCTATAGAAATTTCGGAACACGTAGAAAGTTGTGTCTGTACACTTACACACACATTACACCACAGCCAATTTTTTTTAATTGAAACGTGCACTGTTGTTAACAGTAGTGTCGATATACAAAAATGGTCGGTAGTAACGAACTACGACATCGTCAAGGCGGGTCATCTGCTACTAAAAAGAAGTCTCATTCCAATTTGAACGAGTCGAAGTCTAAGAGCCCCGTTCCAAAAAAGGGAACGGCTTATCAAACAAACAGAGGGAAAAGTGGTGGCCTTTTTGATCAATTCAAGCTGGCCAATGCAGTTTTGACGATTCTTGCGTTTGCCTCTAGATTTTACCTTCTGAACCATCCAAACCAGGTGGTATTTGACGAGGTGCATTTTGGAAAGTTCGCCAGTTATTATCTTGAACGTACATATTTCTTTGATTTACATCCTCCCTTTGCCAAATTACTCATTGCCTTGGTTGGTTACCTTGTGGGATATGACGGCTCATTCAAGTTCGACAACATCGGGGATTCGTACATCACTAATAAGGTCCCGTACGTGGCCTATCGAAGCCTGTCAGCGTCATTGGGTGCGTTGACCGTTCCAATTGTCTTCAGAACTTTGCAAGAATGTGGATTCAGTCTGCCATCGTGTATCTTGGGAGGTGCCCTGATCTTATTTGATAATGCTCACGTGTCGGAAACAAGATTGATTTTGCTAGATTCAACCCTAATCATCTCCGTCGCATTATCGTTGCTCAGCTATGTCAAATTCTCCAAGCTTAGAAATTCGCCATTTTCGACCAAGTGGTGGACGTGGCTGATTCTTACCGGCGTCTCTTTGTCATGTGTCATTTCGACAAAATACGTTGGTGTCTTCACTTTTATGACTGTTGGCAGTGCTGTCATTATTGATTTGTGGAACCTCCTAGACGTTAAGGCCGGATTGACTTTGAGGCAAGTGTTTAAGCAGTTCAGCGCTAGGGTGTTTGGCCTCATCTTGGTCCCATTGACAATCTTCCTGTTCTGGTTCTGGGTGCATTTTGCCATTTTGAACAGGTCAGGACCTGGCGACGGATTCATGTCTCCAGAATTCCAAGAAACGTTGGGTGACAACATCTTGGCCAAAGAAGCAAAGCAGGTGAATTACTATGATACCATTACGTTAAAACACAAGGAAACTGGTGCGATCCTTCATTCTCACACGGCAAGGTATCCACTCAGATACGATGACGGAAGAATATCCTCTCAAGGACAGCAAGTTACTGGCTATGGCCATCCCGATCCAAACAACGAATGGCAAATTTTGCCAGCAATTGAGTTTGCTGAAAGCGACCGCGCAGGACACCCGGTTCACGGTAACGATCAGATTCGTTTAAGACATGTGGCCACCGATACTATTCTGTTGACACATGATGTCGCGTCGCCATACTATCCAACTAATCAAGAATTTACAACTGTGCCCGACGAAGAGGCAAATGGAGATCGGTATGAAGATACATTGTTTGAACTGAAGTTGCACAACGGTGGAAATGACGTGGTCAAAACCAAGGGAAGCTTGGTTAGGTTAGTTCATGTGCCCACTAGAGTTGCCATGTGGACCCACACAAGACCTTTACCAGACTGGGCCTTTGGGCAGTTCGAAATTAACGGTAATAAAAACTCTCTTGAATCGTCAAACACATGGGTATTCGATGAAATCACCGACTTGGTAGATCCTGACAGATTGGAATTCGTGGCAAAGGAACCAAAACAACTGCCCTTCTTGAAGAAGTATGCTGAGCTGCAGTTTACCATGTTTGCCCAGAACAATGCCTTAACGTCATCCCACCCGTATGCATCTGAACCGATCACCTGGCCGTTCCTAATAAGAGGTGTTTCCTTCTGGACTAATGACGATAATCATGCCCAAATTTATTTCCATGGCAACTTTGTTGGTTGGTGGCTTGAAGCCTCAATGATTGCGGTATATTTGGGAATTATTTTTGCTGATCAAGTTACCAGGAAGAGACGGGTCTATCCAATTAATGACCACGCTCGGTCAAAACTTTACAACTCCTTAGGCTTTTTTTTCATAGCTTGGTCATGCCACTACTTCCCATTCTTCCTGATGGGCAGACAAAAGTTCCTGCATCACTATTTGCCAGCTCATTTAGCAGCAAGTTATCTTGCTGCAGGTATATTTGACTTTATTTTTGGCGAGTTGGATGATGATGCCCTGCAACAAAAACGTGACGGTAACAAACCTATCAACAAAAAGCTGGTTTTGGTAATTGGACTGATTCTTGTTGCACTGGTTGGTTGCTTCTTCTATTATGCTCCTCTTACTTATGGCCACCCGGGCCTAACAGTTGATCAAGTGCGAGCTAGACAACTCATGAATATTGAATTGCATTTCTCAAAGTAGTTGATTTAATAAGTGCCACATCATGCCGAAAAATAATATTAAATGTATGTTTTTCTATTTTGGATCCTCGAGATCATGGCCTGTACATATATATGAAAGAGAACAAACAAAACAGCAGAAACCTAGAGAGGAAAATATTTTACTTCTGTAGCATATCTCATATACTTACCCTATGCATATTATTACGTGAAAATGACCAATAGTTCGCATGCAGGTGTATGTAGAAAAAAAATGGCTTGTAGAATTATATTGTACTGTCATATTATGCTTGTGCAGAAGGTAAGTTTCAATTGTTGTGTGGGGTAGGCACGGAAGAACAAAAGATCGAAGTTATGCATATGCATTCGGAAACCGAATATGTATGCATCTAGATGAGTAGGTTAGCTATGCCGTTTACAACCGCTACGGGTATTGTACCCGCAAAACTTTAAAGAATAGGCAACTATCAAATAAACCTTGTCTGTGGTGACGCAGGGCAATGCGTCAATTGGAAGTAGTGTATCTGAGGCTTGAATAAGGAGAAAATAATATCCTTACGTCTCAAGTGTAGATTATCCGTAGCCTAGGTTTATGCCGGAATAAGGTCTTCCGTCGGATGTGCGCATTCCTAAAGCAGCCTACTCGATGTGTGTTTTAACAGTGAGATCTTTTCACTTTATATCTCCAAAAATATTTTCACCTGTGGTAAACGTCTGCATAGAACCTTTATTGGATCCTATGGGAAGCTTGCAAGATCTTACTAAATCGCTTCTGCATTGTTGTAAACGTTGAACATACAGAGCTGTGTTTGTCTGATATAAACTAAATAATATAATAATATATTCTACACAAATTTTCTTCTCGCAAACTGTAATATATAAAATCCTACGATTCCCTCATAACAAATCTGTCTTTGTAAGTGCCAACAGCATGACCACAATTAATTATACCACACTTGAAGAAGGAAATGGGGAGCAAAAGAGGAACGGAAGGCTCGAATTGGAGCCCCAGACTGTCCCTTACGATCATGCTGGAAAAGACCCATTTGTCCCAGATTTCGAACCATCAGATTATCGATCTGTTCGCACATTTTTGGCCAGGGTTGATCTTTTAATGTTTGGGCCTTCCGAATTCAACTGGGATATTGTCAAGGTGCTATTGTGGAAAGCAATGAAACACACCCCAGCAGGAAAGAAATGGTGGGAAAGCAAAGGAGGCAAAGCTCATAGCATTAAAGATTTTCGGGAGAAATTTATTCAGCAATTTGACACTAAACAAATTGAAGACCAGGTATCATTGGATTTGATAAAGCTGAATCCCAAAAGCTTGCGCTACAAAGATATAATCAATTATCTGGAATGCTACGCAGAAATTGCTTTATTTTCCAGAAGATCATTCGATTTTCACAAGGCGATCATATTTTCAAAATTGTTGAAAAACGGAACCATTTACCAGCTCATGCAGAAAAGCGACTCGATTAGTAACATGTATCAGTTGGTTAAAGAAGTCGCAAAGTTACAAACCCAGCCTCCAGGCCAGGAGGCGGGCTCCGACATGGCTGTAATTCAAGATTCACAACAGAATATGGCGGTTGTTGGAGGTGACGGTACTTCATTGAACAGTTCTTCCAATTCCGAAAACAGTGCTTCCATCAAAAAATATGATCCAAATGCAGCCCCAGTCCACGATGCCAGTTCTAACACCACCCCAGTATCATCAAAATATTCAACGCATAATTCAGACATTGAAAATTCCACAAGCCAAAACACGAAAACACGGACGATGGGCCATCCCTTCAAATTATCCAAGACATGCCCTGTTTTCAGTCTGTTCACGTTGGTGTCGCCAGACCCAACATACAAAACTTTGAAAGACAGAGATAATATACCGGTTTGGGTGAACTTGTGTCTGAGAAGTGGTTCAAATTCAAACTTTATTTCAACAGACTTGGCAAAAAAATACGGACTGCGGCAAAAACCAACCGGCTATTTAATGAAAATACCGGACAATTACTGTCCCGTTCGCGAAACATTTCTGGCGGAGCAGTTAATATTGGAATGCGTCACGCAATTGACTCTGTGTATACCATGCAAGAATGGAAAGTGGTTCAGCTTCACTACTGAACTTTACGTTGCAAGTTTTGTCCCTAGTGGGATAACACTGGGACAGCCTTGGTTTGATAGATTTCAACCTTATATCGATCCGGTGACGAATACCTGTTCGATAGGAGACTTTGTTTTCCAGCCCAACTACAAGGATCCCACGAAGGAGACTAAAAGAAAGATACGGAGCAAAGAGGAGCTACGCAAGCATCGATGAATTGGGATTTGCGTTACATATGATTCAAATAATAATAATTATTATTTCGTGTAAACAATTTGTCCATGAACCAGGATGAAACGTGCATCCTGCGAATCGCCCCATCTCCTCCATGCTTTAGCAATCTGCTCCAATTCCTCTTGGGTACAGATGTTATTACGTTTGGCTGTGGCTGCGAACGACGAGTTGAGAGTTCTATCTGCCCACAGATCGCTCCACCAGGCCACTTCGTCTTTGGATGCATAACACCAAACACCGGCCGAAATATCGAGTCTGGTGGGATCGTATCCGGATTCTCGGGCAATAGCATGGAGCTTCTTACCAACGCAGGGGTCACCGCCGTTTGCCTTGGCAACTTGGAGATATTTGTTTTTCCAGAAGCTCATTCCTTCCACGTCGGGGTACCAATCGAAGGTGTCATAGTCCGTATCCCGCGCAGCAACAACTCCGCCTGGTTTCACTACACGCAGCATTTCTTGTAGGGCTTTAACTGGGTCCCCAACATGCTGTAGCACCTGATGAGCATGCACGATGTCAAACGTATTATCCGGAAACTTCAAGTTGTGCACGTCGGCGGTGTCGAATTCAATATTACCAACACCTTGCGTTTTTGCACTTTCACTGGCAATTTGAAGAGGTTCCTCTACAACGTCTGTCGCAAGAACTTTGCCATTGGGTACGTAATTAGCAGCAAGATCGATAGAGATAGTACCCGGGCCACAGCCGATGTCCAAAATATACATCCCCGGTTTTATATACTTCACCAAGTAATCAGCCGAATTGGCAACATTACGCCAGCTGTGGGATCTCAATACAGAGGCGTGATGGCCATGAGTATACACCGCGTCTTTTGATTGTCTTTCAGACATGTTTATGAACAGCTAAGTTGATTATATGTAGAGAATGTGCAAGCAGTGACTCTGCCTTGGTGCATTGCACACCTTGAAGCTCGCATCTCCATGCTGAGTAAGCCGTTACGTAACAGTGATAAAGAGTGTATGCATATTTCTACTCAGGACGCAATTAGCCCTGACATAAAATTAATGATCAAGATAGAATGGAGGCGTGTCTTACAACGTCTCAATGCTCATTCATGCGATGTTACAAGTTGAAGTAACATCATATTGTAGTGGTGTTGGAGTTGCTATGCATGCTTCTTTCAAAATCTCGGACTCGGATTTGGCTGCCGTAAAAATATTTAAACATGCATCCCAACGCATTTAGCTAAGCGCTGGCTAGCTCTGAGCGTTTTAGGCCTGCATACAGACAGACCCAAACACAACCCAAACTAAAAAATAAAAAACTAAAAAAATAGATACAAGCCAACCCCTCTTCACAAAGAAATTATTATTATTATAGTAATATTGTTTGAATTGCAAACACTCTGCAGTATTAATTGTCCCATAACCGCTTTACGGATTGGTAGATGAGTAGTGCTGGATAAGCTGTCCGATGTCAGGGTAAGCACGAGACATGGAAACGATAGTGTTATATTGTAACGTTGACTAATTGCCCTAGGTCATTGCGGTCTCTCTCTAAGTGTTTGGAGGCGTTCTTTAATCAGCCTTCGACACTAGATGCTAACGGGAATATAGCTATACCCCAAGAAGTGACGGATACAATACTTAATTATGTGGCGGAACATACTCCGACTATTGAGACTACCGCGAATAAGCTACATGAAGAACTGATAAGAATACACAAGGCTTCGTCAAATGACGTGAACTTTGAAATCAAATTTCTCGGGTGTCTTTCTCAGCTGTTGCCATGTCTCATTACAATTGAAATACACAAGTACTGGTTCGGATACTATTCAAATCCTGCCTTGAATTCAGCCGGCCAACCCAATGCTCTTGTAAGGGCATCGCGAGACTTCATTCTATCGGTGATGCTGCAGGATGATGAAAACCCAGCATGCAGAGAAATTGCGACTATTTATTGCAGATGGATCCTGGAAATCCATCTAGGTTCGTCAGATTGGCTGGACCACATAAATCAAAATGGAATCCAAAATCAGGAACGACGAAGATTTATCCGAATGAACGGTAAGGATCTTTTAATCCATTTCGGTCACAAAAAGACCGCCCAGTTCCTAACCATACTAAATGAGAAGTTGGTGCAAAAAGACTCACGGATTGTCTCGTTGGCTCTATTATCAGCGTTTGTTTCTCAGCAACCTCCATATCTTTTTCAGATCAAGGACACCCCGTTGCTGGACAGCTTGTATAATTGTCTTTTGAATGATACCTCTGCTACCACGCTGACCATATGTGCCAATACGCTGGCAATGACGTTGCCTCATATTTGTTACACGCTAAGCGACAAACTGCCAATGATATTTGCAATTTACGGTAGGCTGGCGTGCTGGCATCTATTTGATGATAACGAAGAAGACGAAGATACTGATATCGCCACTGGTGAAGCATACGACGACGGGCCAAAACGAACCGAGAATGCCCACTCTCAGCAAAAGGAGACCGAAGCAACTATCGGCAGTACTACTACAACAACGAGCAAAGACGTGGGTGAACAAGATAAGCCGGAAGACAGCGAGAAGGGTGAGAATGATGGAAAATGGGAAAAGCTTGGGCATTACTTCAAAATTGAAGAAGATGATAAAAGACCGTCTATTACTCCTTTATTCACGTTTCTATACGGCCTCTTCCCAGCTAATCTCATTTCTTTCCTCAAAAAGCCAACAAAGTATTTAACCAAAGCTAATTATACTCTGCCATTTGATGATTTCTGGGATGAGTATGAAATTATGATTGTTTCGAAACCGGTATTTGAGCTCCACTTGTTGAACCCCGGTTTAATATCGAATACTGTGGAAAGTGAGATCAATGATCCGAATAGATGGAGCCTACTGGGCTCAGCAGCAGATATAACGGCTCAATGCCTTGGGTATTATAATCAAGGTGCCGGTGTCTCTTCGGAACACCAGGCTCCCGAATTCAAGCTTCCATTTAATGATACAGCAAGCACTACTGGCGAAAAGAGACAATTGTCAAGCGATGATGGGATTGATCCGAAGACGGGTGTTGACAACCATGATCACCCGCCTACGCCCGATTTATTGGATAAACGCGTGATATCGGATGCTGTCGTATACGAGTCCCTGGATACAAAGAGCAAACAACCTTCAGACTACGAGGAAGTACAAAAGCGACAAGTGGTTGCTCCTGGGCTCCAGGCGATGGATGATATGTTATCTCAACATTCTCACCTGTATACGAAATCGGTTTTCGGCCGTGGTAGTATTTCGGGTATTAGTGGAGGCGATGCACCACAGGGTACGCATCGGTTTTCAATTGCTACAATAACTGAAAAAGATCGTGCAGAACAAAGCGAAGGAGACTCCGCAAATACTTCGGATTATTTTGCGAACAAGAGTTCCGGCTCAAACCTGAGGACACGATCTGGTACAATATCGTCGCCAGGGTTTTTTGCAGTTGCAGGATCAAAGAGCTTGAGCGCTAGTAATTCGCAAGGTTCCACTCCAGGCGTCGCCCCGGTAGTAGAGAGCAATGCGACCCCAGCTTCCGCATCCAACCACACCAGTCCACGAACATCGACAATCAGTTCCGCACAACACCCGGCGCCTCTATCCATTGATACTGCGTTTAATGGTATCCAGGACAGCAGAAACAACAGCTTTACTGGCGATACTGACAAGATTTCTGATGGATATGAGGACTTGAGAAGCATAGTCGCATTCTATCAGCGAGAACTGTTGTTGTTAAAAAATGAACTCGACTTTGTGTCCTTTATTGAGCAGCACAGTCAATACCGGTTTAAGAAGATGAGAGAACAACTCTCGAGGAAGGTTGTCAATGACGAAAGTGTAAGACACCTAGTGACGTTGAATTCTGATTTCCGAAAGAGACTGGATAAGGCCAAAGCTGAGCTCTCTCAATCGCAGCGGAATACTAAAACGTACAGGAAGGAACGACAAAAATATGAAAATGAGATTATTAAAAAAAGCAAGGAGTTCAGGCAAAATGCGATAGACTTGAAACAAGAGAAGGAAGAACTGCAGTCATTGCTGGAAGAAGCTAAAAATGAGAAAGAAACTCTGAGTCAACAAATGATTTCCCAGGAGGCGAGAATATCTAACCTTGAATTGAAGTTGGCAGAGGCAAGGTCCCAAGCTGACCTTGTTGAATGCTATAAGCAAGAGGTGAAATCTGGAGAGGAAAAGCTAACTAAACTACAAAAAGACTTAGATGCTACTGACGGGGGAAGTTCTAGAACAATGTCTGAAATCAGCGTATCAAAGTTACAGAATGAGGTTGATTCTTTGAAGCTGGAGAATGAGAGTCTTGAATCAGATAAACTGCAGCAGCAAAAAAGATACCAGGGAATCATCGATGATCTCAACAAACAGCTGGCTAGTTTGGAATCTAGACCACATAAGGTCCAAACTGATGTTATGGACACGATTGAAAAGTATAAGAAACACAATGAAGAGCAATTTAATCAGCTACAAACAGCTTATGACGACATAACCAATCGACACGCTGAGTTGAAGGAAGTGTATCGAAACCATATTTTAGCTAATGAAGAGCGCAGAGGTAGAATGTTGTCCGGTGACGAGTCTCAGCAGTCGGGTAACGATTTACCTCCTCAACATGCGCCGCAACCGTCGTTGCTTGGATTTGACACCAATGGGCATAACAGTGGCGAGTCTTCTTCTCAAGGTGACGGAAATGGCCGTAATGCTAATGCACGGTTACCTAGCGGTGGCAGTGGAACAAGTTCCTTTTCCCGGAAACATGGAACGAGAGGCAGATCGGCAGTTCGGACGGGACATGGAGAATCTGAAGCTTCTTCTAGTAGCGCGAGCAGATCAAAAAGTCGGGCTAGCAGTACTTACAGAGGCATAAGGATTTGACCATTAATACAATCTGTGTGATATTTATTATATGTATTTACAATAGATTAATAATGACTTAACGCAACTACATCCCAAGGAAGTTCTTGACCAATTCAACGTCATTATTATGTGCCTCTGCCTTTTCAGCGGCTTTTTTCTTATTAGCTAACTGTCTTTTCAAATTTTTAGGAACAAATGGTTCCGGAGCAGGCACATAAGGGCCGACCAAACCAGAGAATGCTTTTGGTGGTCTTAGTTTGTCGGAACCCAGTCTATCAACATCTTCAGCATATTTTCGCACTTCTTCATGTAGTTCCACCCGATACTCCTTCTTCTGAGCATCTTCTGAAACAGGTTCTGGCCAAATGAATGGGTCTGTCATTTCAATTGTCATCTTCTTGACCTGAGGTGTTCTATATCTTGGTCTGCCTGGTTGTTCTCTCTCCCATTTGCTCCATAAAAGCTGAGTTGTCACATTCAACGCTCGAAGGCCATAAACATGGAACAAGTAATCTCTAAGGTCTAACTTGTTGAAGTTTCGAGGAACGATGAATTTGGCTTGATAGGGAGTATGCTTAGCGGACGGACGTAATAAAGTGATTTTCGCTTGAGGAAAATACACCTCCCTTCCGCCGACCCTGAAGTGTGGCTCATCTTTTTCCATTGCTTCTTGAGCTTTTCTGAAGATTCGCTGCGAGTTGGTCTCTCCCGATTTTTCAATCCATTCTTTTTCCCATGGCTTTGTTGGTTTGGCAGGTTTTGTGGCAGCCTGTTCGACTGGTTGGGGCTTTGGGATAAAAGGCTGTGGAGGGATACTTCTTACAAGCCTCCTAGCGCTCACAGGGATGTTTCGAGGCATGATATTCCACTTATTGAAGGATCCGAAGTTTGAATTTTTCAACTTCCACAGGCTCTGCTTGAATCTACGCGCACAAAAATTTGCGCGACCAGGTTGGGTCTGTGAGAAAGACACTCTGTCTCAAATATACGCTGAGGTTTGGATGCTGCGTAATTATGAGTATACATGATTTAATACTGTTATTACTCCCTCTATCCAGTTTCAATTTTATTGATTAGAAAAAGCTAAGCTTGAGACCAACAGAGACCAACAGCTTTCAAAAAAATCGGTTTTTCCTAATGGAATGTGTAAAATAGTTAAGTTATGTCAACTCGTGAAGCTTATTCAATTGCTGATCACACGACCACATTACGTAATTAATACTATCAGTGTGTTTATCAACTCTCGGTTACCCCAGGTTTGCTGAATTTAATTTAATTTCTCTTATATTTTTTCTTTTCTTGTTTTCCTTTTTCTTTTTCTTTTTTTTTTCCGCCACCCAACTGCATGTTACATCTGCGATTACTAGTTTAAAAAGAACAAATACATACATTTATATATAAAGCTCTCAGTCTAGATAGTTGGTTGCCATCATTTTAAAACTTGCTTATCTACTCTTGAAACTCTTGGCTGTGTATGTGCATACGTGCGGCGGACAATATTAATTATCGACAATGCCAAAAGCTCAACAACGCCCATCATTAAATTCCAGAAACAAGCTTTTACAGAAGAAAAGGAGGAATTCGTCGACTTCCTCATCCTCTTCAGTTGGAAGCCCGCCAAGCCTCAGTGCGGATCAAGTGGAGAAGATGCGGAATTCTATCATTGCAAACATTTCGGAAAGATTGAAATCCCCGGATGATAATGCTGAACGGGAAGATGATAAACCCAAAGAACTATCCGAGTCGATTGAGAATACGGTATTCGTTAACCACAATGAATCAGTGAATGAAGACTACAAATCTAGTATTCGACGGATCTTAATTTCTCTGAAAGATTCAAAAACAGGATTCAAAGATCAACTGTTATCGGGCGAACTGAGCGCGACAGATTTTGCCACCTTGCCTGTGAACGAATTAAAGTCTAAAGAAAGACGGAATTCCGATGAAGTTATGAGAAAAGAGGCGATAAGGCTTTCCACTTTGCAAGAAGTAGGTCCTGAGGATGTTACCCCAATGGATAATGGCATTGAAAGGGAGAAGTGGGGCATGGGTAAAAGTGCCGCCAGGATTGATGAATAAGATGTTGCTAATGCTGTTTACTTATTGAGAAGCTGTTGCTTCATGAGTGTTATTACATAATTATTTATTTTATTTTTCATCAAGTGTATAATTAAGTTGGCCAATAATTATTTATATATCATAATGCAGCAATATGCGTATGATGAATTAACCGGTTTGTTCTTTTGGTGTGGTACACCCTGACTCAAATCCTGCGTTTGCCGGAATTGGTGAATTAACTTCAGACGGATTATTGCTATTGTTGTTTTCCACGATCTCCGGAGAATCCAGCAACGACGAAACAGTGGAAACTTTTGTCGTAGTTGGAGATAACGATGCGGTTTCAATATTATTGATATTCGGCTGGACGGCTTTTACCAAAGCTGAAGCCCGCCCAATAACATCTCTTCTGTTAACCCGGGACTTGGCAGCTTGGCCCTGTCCACTTTTACCTGGGCTTGACTGGGATTTCCCTGGGCTACCTTGACCTGAACCACCACCATTGGTGCTCTCGTTGAAATCGGACGGGGTCACAACTACTCCCTGGGAAATATCAGCCGTAGGCTGCTGTTCTGCAACAGTAGGTTCAGAAGTGCCACTACCCGTTATAAGATCATTTATCGAAATCTTAGTATTCAATGGGGTGGTCCCCCCATTCCCGTTCCGCTGCTGATCTGGCGATTGTTGTATCGGCTTCACTTTATGCTGAGACCTAATAAATTCTTGATAAATCCTGAGGTAAACCGTAATAAACAAGTCATCTGTCGCCGCTGTCGTGCGAAACCCACTGTTCAGCTTACGAAGCTCGGAAGCAAAGTTTAAAGCACCCACGATGCTTGGGAGCTCGGTTTTACTTTCCATTTCTTTTTGAAGTTTCTGAGAACTTGCATCGAACACTTCAAAATTTAAAACTGGGATATACTGTTCGCTGAATTTATCCGGAACTTTCAAGGTTTCTTTTAGCGCCTTGATTGTCACATTACAGGCATACTCCCAAGCTTCTAAATGATTCGCCATTCCAGAGCTAAACTTCCGCAGTTTCTTGACCAGGTTTGTGAGTGCATCTGTATCCTTAGTAATCCCCAAAAGACGGATATAATAAACGACATACTGGTATGCAAACTGAAAGTGTTGGCCGGGCCGTTCAAGTTCTGGTCTCCAAATATGAAGCGCCGTTTTATTGGTGGTGCGCACCTGGAAAAACGGAGCCATTTCTTCTTTGGAGCGTTGAACATCACCGTAAACGTCTTCAAATATCTTTGCCAGTCTATAACTAGGTCGATGCTGCCACCTCTTTTTGTCAACCGCCTTAATTTTGAGTAATGCTGCCACACATAGAGCATAAAACTTCTGTTCTGGCGTGTCCGGGAAACCATTCATAACCTGGGGCAACTGATCATTAAATTCGCAATAATGGGTTGCTTGGGTAATCTGCTGTGCAAATTCAGGAGTGACTAACTTTCTTGAAACATATTTGAACGCCATAGATATTAGCTTGTAATGTGGCTCAAGTGTTGGTTCGCCGTGCGATCCTTGCTTTTCTGGACACAACTCCACAGCAAATTTCAAGCATTTCAATACCAATTGCGGTTTCATTGATAGTTTGTGAAGCACTTTAGCCCTTAAGTAATGGTTGTACCAATCTTTCGAATTGCTTTTGATGGCTACTTTAAGACAGGTGTGGACTACAAGTAGAGCCTTATCCCGACTGAGATCGCTGCCAAGCGTCTTTTTGTACAAACCTTCACTACCGCATAAAATCCTTTCAATAGGTTTTGAATAAGCATCCATTTTCATTGGTGGCATAGTCGCATTGAAAAGTATTTTTGCAAAAAACGTCCACAGACCGTCTTTTACTTGCTGAGCGTGATAAGGTGAAGACTTTGCGAGACGGCTGCCTTCTGACTGTAGCAGAATACTAATAGCCATCCCACAGCAAAGAATAGACTTTCTCTGGTGTTCCGCAGGTATCTTCCTCTCTTCTTTTGAATTGATATTTTCTGCATCCCAAGTTAAATCGTCTTCAGCCAACAGGTCATACACTTGGGCCAAACCTATCCAAGACTCCAGACGATTCGTATTACACATGAGGTCATACTTGAAGTAATCAATAGCCTCTTCCAGATCCTCTGTTCTTCCTGGCTGTTGTCGTTTCCTAATCTTGAATAGTGTTAATTGAGCCTGTGCCAAAAGATAATAAAGACCCCCCTGACCGACTTCCATAATCTCATCGGTGCTCGAGACGAATGAAAGCGACAGCCGCCCAGACAGAGCATCCTCCAAAAACCGTAGCTGTATAATTGGAGTGGACAGGAAGCCTTCAGTCATAATTGTGTTATGAGATATTGCCGGGACTGACTGCAAAGGTTTGCCAATCGAGTCATATAGTTGGTCTAAGACAGATTTTACATCTACCCGGAGGATGCTTTGACTTAGGTTCTTCTTTTGTAAAATCATTCCCATTATAAAGCTTGACAATCTCATTGCATTTGACCGATTGAGATCCTCCGGTGTAGCGTGGTGGTCAAATGGTTGGAAGTCATCATTTCCTAAAGACAATCCATATCGGCAGTGTAAGCACTGGAGCATGTCTGCTTCAGATTCATCCCAGGACAATGCCAATAATTCATGAATGCAGAGTTCCAAGAAACTGCCGTCGGCCATTCCACAGTAACCCCTAACTCCAATTTCCTCATGCACAATACTCAAACTATCGTTCAGTACTGCCGGGGTTCGGTTGTCATCAGGCAGTGAATACTTGTAAAAAAGGTAGAACAAAGTCCAGGATCTCACGATCAGTTCCTTTATTTGTTTTGATGCTCTTTCCCAACTGGGGTGTGACGGAGCCTGGATAATGTTGTTAATTATGGCGTCATCCAACAGAATAAAAATATGAAGTACTCGCAAAAGCTTGATGACAGCTTCCAACGCCTTCTTTAAGCGATCCTTAGCGAGCTCCTGAACCAGCTCATTATTCATCCGTTCTTCGCCTACAACTAATTTGATCAAACTTCTTGTGATATCTAGGCAAGTGTTCAGTGATCTCAACAAGATCACGGACCGTTGGTGCTCGTCGTTTTTGTTATAAGTGGGTCCAGCCAACTCTTCGACGCTTGATATTAATATTCGTAAGTAGCCGTCAAACGATTTTTGACTCTCACCATTATTATTGTAGGCATCCAAAAGAAGATACCACAACTGTATCCTGAACTCTAAGGAAGCGGTGGACAAGAATTGAACAATAGCGTCGTGTTCAGGAACCAAAACCTCTTGCTCGTCTGGCATAAGGATTGACTCCAAAATCTTAATGCGGTCAAAATACTGCGACTCATCTTCATCCTGGGTACTAATCTCAAATACCTGCGCAAACACAGAGGCAGCTTTGAATTTAGAAATCTGGGTTTTTGCGCTTTCTAATGACAGCCTTGGAATATTTGAACAATTAGAAAACATAATTTCGAAACTTGGGTCCTCGTCTTCAATCCATTTTTTGAATTTTTCGAATGAGGAAAGACTTTCATTTGGATCATCACTATCAATTTGGTCGGAAAGAATACTGACCCATTGATATCGAAGGCTGACCGCTGTGAATTCACTTGAGTTGTTTTCGGCCACACTAATCAGATCACCAACAAGTGCCTTCCACCGCAGTAGACGAACTTTCGCTGCATTTTTACACACTTCCAAATCTTTGGAGGGGTGTTTCTTATCGTTATTTCTGTTGTTTTTTTCCAATATGAGATAATGGTCTAAAAACAATTCAAATATAGCCTCAGCAACTTCGAGGAATTTTTCACGGTCATTAGATCCGCTAACGCCACTTTCAGAGTCAGCATGAAATAGAGTGTGTCTGATCTTTTCGTAGAGCAGTGGCTCGCTGAACTCAACCATTTTCCTAATGCTATCAGACAAGGCTTCTGGCCAAAAGTCCTTTAACACGGAAGGAGAATTTGACTTCTCGTCACTGCAGAGCAGTGAAAAAAGTAGTTCAATGCGAACTTGCTGAAAGTGATAATTCCCAGTGTTTATGTTTACAATAAATTTTTCAATTTCTCGAATAGAAGGGACAAATGGCGGTCTCAGTGATTCGTCAATTCCTAACGCCGCAAAATCGAGCAATTGCATAACAGGCTTGTTAATAGCTTTTTTGCTATTAGGTACAGCTTCAGTTCGCAAGAAGACATCTGCTTGAGCATCATCCCAGGTTTGGATTAACTCCTTAAAATCAGCAACATATTGATCCGCAGGGTCATAGTTATCCTGAAGGAATGCAGGAAGCACCGATGGAAAATTTGTATCAGCCAATGCAAGAAAAGTGTTTAACTGCTCGAAAAAATCCTCGTCAGATGAAACGTCAACCGCTTCAAGTGTTTGTTCGCCTTCCCGTTCGCGGACTCTCTTGGATGATCGTGATTTATTGGACTCCTCCGTTGCAAAATCTGATTTGCGTTTTCGTTTCCGTGAGGTCGCCTCTTCTGCAGCCACTCCATTTTCTTCAACTGATGTCTCGGGCTTTGTAGTCGCCTCATTCTCGTTAATAGTAGCGTGGTTAATATCTTCTTCCCCGTTGTTAGTATTAGTGTCGGTATTAATTGGAGTAGGAGCATTATCTTCATCTTTCTCTGGAAGATTAGCAGGAGTGGCTGATAGCGAAGGCAATTGCGATTCGTCTGATGGCGGATATTCTTCTTTTCCCCTTTGTTCACCATCGTTATCCTCTTCCATTGGCTCTGGCGATGATGTAGTATTACCAAACATTCCATCAACCGTTACAGCTTCTCCATGTGGCATAATAAACTTGACAACAGTGGCTGATTCGTCACTGAACGCGTAAGGATCCTGATAGATAACTTTTCTTCTTGGTTTCATCATGCTCAGGAAAACTTCATTCAATGAAGATGCGATTGACGACCAATCTTTAGTGGTTATTGTTATATCCAAGTTGCGATTCTCTTCTCGCGTTAGCAACTTTTCAATTGAGTCGCTCACATCAAAGCGGTCGATCAACCAACTATAATCCTTTTGTGGTAATAAATACATAGGGTTGAGGTTTTGGTCATTGAACTCTTGTAAAACAGGATTTGAGTAAATCGTGTAATCATCTCCAATATTTTCCAATACTTTCTTGAAGCTGACGAAAGCTTGTAGATCCCTTGGACTAAGAAATTCACCCGTGTTAATGGTATCTTCAATTGAAGTGATCCTTGAATTGGAGTAAATTATACATTCCAAGCATTGTCGTGCAATTTTATAGTACTTCAGTGGCATTGCCAGAGTGTACAACATAAAAAGAAAAGACGGTTCCTGGTCATCGTATATCAGTGCCTCCGACATTTCGTTGAAAATGTCATCCAGCCGTTGAACCACATCATCTTTGTCCATCTGATCGACTTCTTCCTCTAATTCAGTTAACAATAACAGGGAGTGATTCTTGAATGCAAGATATTTCAGTTTTTCGGCAGTCGGTGGAAGCCCCGTATCCTAATCTTCTGTTAGTAACGATCTGGTGTATGGCTATCAATCACTTACAAAATCGAGCTTCATCACCTCATATGCAAACAGCTTATCATATTCCTTAAGAGATTCCTCAATTGCATGGTTTCGCTGAAGCTTCAACGCGTTTTGAAAGGTTTTATAGCACTCCTCAATCTAAAAGTAAAAAAATTAGACAATTGGTTAGCCTCTTTTTTTTTTTTTTTTATCTATATTCAAAGATATCGTCATACTTGTAATTCCCGGGTATGCTCTTCCGCATCTTGTAATCGATCCTCTTCATATACATTTAATGCCACAAAGCTGGACTACATCAAACGTTAGTTAGCGTATCAAACATAGAGTAAATAAAACGCCATTTTACCATGTTTCTAAACGATCCTTAATCTGCAAAAGTAACGGCCCTCCAAATGCATCAAAGCTTAGCGCTCTACTTTGTTGTTCCAGAAAGCTGTTGCAGGGGCAAAATTCTAAATCGTATTTCTTCACTCTGAAAGCACCAGGTTCGTCCACAATTACTACTATGATAATTATTATTGGGTGTTTTCACCGTGTTCCGCGCAATTGGGTTTTCTCTCGCATTTTCATCCTGACACATCAATAAAACTCGTCCTAATTCTAAGATGTGTTAGAGAGAGTGATCGACGCATCCACCAAAAGCGTATGGTTGTCTATCAACCAACTTGAGGTCAATTTTGCATCATTTTCATTATTTCAAAGCGCGGCAGCTACTTATATCTGTGCTGATATGGATGAATTGAAATATTTATCCGAGTATTTGGCGAGAATAAAATCAGTAGCGGTCTCAATTCAGTTACCTAAGGGCTATGATATTATAAAGTTGTCGTTTGAAGATACTCTACATGCGTTCGTATGGTACAAAGATACAAATGGTAGCGAGAAAAGCGGGAGGCTCCTCTTGCCAGAAGAAATCTCCTATACCGTTACACAAAGCGTTCAGCAAGTAACTGAAACTACAAATACAGTCTCATTCCGGTTACCTGCAGTTCCTAATGAAAACAATAATGACAAATCAACGTTTTTTGGCAGCGCGAAAGTAATTGTGCCATGGTCAGCCTATGAGCTTTCAACGGATCATGATGTCACGGTGGCGTGTTCTCAATGTAATAGCCTGTTGGTAGAGCATACGAAGCTGCAGAGGAAAAATTGGAAACAAATGCCCTCTGAGAATTGGGCTGAAATGATGGATTTCTGGCATTGTCACAAACCAGAAAACAGGGATGAAGCTGGAATGCATAATCCTGGGTATGCCATTTCTAGGTTCATTCCTAATGGTAGTAACGCATTTGTTGGCCTTACCTATTTTTTATTTGGACCTCACTACACTATGAATGTGAAACATTGTAAGAATTCGTACGTCAATTGCGACACTTGCGGGGACGTCTTAGGTGTAAATGAAAACGGCGATAGTCTTAAGTTGTGGAAATGGAACCTGAATGTTAGAGCAGAAGGATTGAAGGAATCATTCCCTAGTTATTTATTCGTATCTGCGATAGTTTCTGACTTGATAGATTCTCACGCCATATACACGTTTTCCCTCAAGACGGACGATGACTCAGTTGAGTCTGGCACGCGACTATTGTTATGGGTATTCAATCCAGATGTGAAGTATACTAACACCACATGCAGTGGTATCAAAAAAGGATTCAAAGTTTTTTATTCGACTGATAAGGAGCAGATGCCCAATCTCATCAAAATGCGTGGAGATGTTGAACCTGTAATTTTAGCTTCTAAAGTGTACGAGAGTTTTATTTCTCATTTAGATTACAACAGTAACCTGTTGCCAGAAAATTATCGATGGCATGGTCATTGGAGGGCAGGAATTGCGGAGAAATTGTGAATGAAACTGGCTTTCTTTTATATTAGGCTTCAGTTAAATTTGACTTAGTTTTACCCCGTGAAGATATTGACGAAGCAAGGGAGCCACTTGCTTTCTGCTACACGTGATGTTTCCCTGGGAAAAAGCTTTTATTGGTTCTCTGAACAAATTTGAACTTTTTGGTTCTAATTGCAAAGTTCCCGACGTATTCTTAATAAAACCTTCCACCAACGATTCTGTCCCTTCAGAAATTGGATAAACAGCGAGCTCACGTTGAAATTTCCCGTTTTCGGAAAAGGCTGCCATTACAACATATACATCCGCCGATCGTTCTAATGCAGAGTTTAAAATGTCCTGGTCGAAATTTCCATGTTCATTTTTCAGCCATTCCAAGGACGTTTGGACAGAGCTAATCCCCAAACGTAGTTTCTTCTGCTCGTCTGCATTATCCCACTGCTTGTAATCTTTACGAAGAATGTCTCTACCGGTCATGCCCTGAAGGTTCTTCTTGTGGTAGAGAATTGTTTCATAAAACTCCGTAAACGCTACGGTTTTTGAATTATTTTTCGTCAACCCTTTTAAAATATTAAAGGCTTTCAAATCCCCGTCTTGAACTTTTGCTGTAAGGTTGGATGTATCCACCAATAACGGTGCACTGGCGAAATATAAAAGTCCGTCATCTTCTTTTTGAAATGTAGTCTTGTCAATCTCATTAAAGAAGTTAACGATCAGGCTACTACAGCTACCTGTTTTTCGGATAATCCTTGGATTGGCATTTAGATATAGACCTTCGTCGTCATGATGGTCGATTATCCCTACCACGTTATCGCCGATTGTTGTGGAAAGAGATGGTGTCAACGCATTAAAATCCACTAAAAAGCTGTAGCAATTGGTTTTCGTTAACTTTCCTTGGGTAAGCAATTGAGTTAAGTCATCGAGACAGAATAGGTTAGCTCCGTCAACATTTAATTTGGACAAGAGATGGGAAAGTTCAGGCCGCAGACTCAAATCTGATCGCGCGATATTCAGAAGTGGAATAACTGCATCCGGTCGAAACGATTGCGCTAAAGAATTATTCTTCAATGACTGGTCATAGAAATATGCGGTCAAGATTGACGATGCGCATGAATCAAGGTCTAGATATTAGCAAATTAGAAGATGCGACAAAAACTTCAGGAAAAAAAAAAAAAAAAGAAAAAAGCATACCAGCTGATTCATTCCCACTAACGAACAGCACCCGACTCTCAGGGCCAAGTTGTCTAACTAATGGTTGAATAGATTTAATAAAATGTGACAGCATTGATTCTTGTATAGACTACCTGCTTTTTTTTTTGTTGTTGTTGTTAACCGTTGCGTGAAGTGAGACAGGAGATGGGCTTAGGGGTCGCGTCGGCATCGCTGGCACATTGCTGTTGGCCGAGCACCACGTTATCAACCCATTTGAATAGAGCCAGGTCCAGATGATAAAGTAGCGCTCCATCAAGTAGGATTTTAGAGTAACCATCAAAAACATAGTACGGTGTCGATTTTACTTTGTGCAAATAAGCCCCTTCAATCGCCGGCCCTTCTAAATAGCAAACTTCTAGATTTGGACATGAATTTAAAATTCTGTTGATTAATTCTCGTAGGCTCAACCCGTAGTATTTTGGAATTGGCAGTTTCAAAAAATGAAGGTCACAATATTCCAGTGAAGCAACCAATTCAATCACGTCCAGATCGATGTTAGGACCAGGGTGCGTCACACTTTCAAAGTCCAGCGATCGCAGCGATTTTCCACACGCTTTAACCACCGATGCTGCTTGGACATATGTCATAAACCTACAATGCAGTTGGCGGATTTTGTGACTTTTTCTAAATAGGCTTGTAGTGACCCAATCGATCTCTTCAAGGGATGTTCTGGAAAAGTCCAACCGCCGCAGGTTAGGCAGACTCAACTGATCAAATGTGTCACTATTTGCTGCTAGCATCGTATCCAACGACGTGATGTTCTCAATCACTGGTGGATTATTTCTCCGCGTATTAACATCCGGCGTTCCGTTGTTCAGATATAGATGTAAATGACGAACAGACGATGGGACCCAGTTAACAACACTGGAGGCAAATTGAAGCCTGGTCACCGATAATGCTGTGAGATTGGCTGCGGTGGAGAGGAACTTTTTGAAAGCTTCATTGTTCACTCTCATATATTCTGACGGATAATGCGAGATCCAACCGATCTCAAACCTTAATATGCTCTGTGGCAAGCTGAACGATCTGATCAGATCAGACAAAACTGGGTAAAAATAATAGCTAACCAGTAAATGCAATAAACGGCACGTACCATCAGATACCATCTTGTAAAACGACACTAAATCCATGTTTCCATCGACGGTGATTTTAAAATTCTTCTCAACCCTGGGGTATCTGTTTGTGAGAACATCAGCAAGAAGCTGCGTAGTTCTGTTTTGCCGCCCTTCTCTAACACTCAACTCAATGTCGATTCTCCGCAAATTCTTACAATATGACGGAATAATATGTTGAAAAATCCAATTGACCTGGAGGAGATGATCGTTTCCAATTTCTTCCAAATCAAATCCATTATCTACACCAACAGGTAACTGAGGCATGAAAGAATTCAAGTAGATTGTAATTGTCTGCACACAGCTTAAACTTTCCAGAATAATTTTATTATTGGTCTCGTTCAATGCTCGAAAGAATTTATCTATACTCTCCATGTTGGATATATTGACGAATCTCTTTGTGAGGTTCACCTCATCGAGATAAAACATGCTTTCGTCCATATCGTTCTCGGAAGCTATATAACGTGGCAGCGGATGACAATAGCTTGGTGTCGGTTCTGCGTAAAGAAACATATTATTCCAGATGAAAGGACAGACCAACCTCCGTAATCTGCTACATGTCTGTTCAAGTGCCACCAGGCCGTCCATATACAAGTACGCAAATACGTCCCGATGAACGTCCTCTGGAAGATCAAGGTAATTCATTGTCGTTATGCTTGGAGCCTAGTGTGTAAAACCAGCTGGTTTTTATCCTATAGCTAAAAGTTCCTCACCTGACCAGAGCGGAGAAACACGATCCCCGCCGATAAAAGTCGCACGGCTGACTCCCAAAGTCTAGATCTAGATCTGAGAGTTCGAATTTTCGCGCGCACATTTTCTTATATATCCCCGCAAAAAACAGCAGAAAAAAAAAAAGACCCGTGTTCCATTCACTCAGCACGATACTACTCGTGGAACTTTCGCAATTCAAATCGTGCGCGCATCGCGCGGACACTCCCCTACGGTATATATTACCAGGGGAGCGACTTCTCGAGAAATGACTGAATTTCCAATTCATAGAGGTTCAAACATCCGTAAAACACAGACCTTACACAAAAAAAACGATGACTGGAGTTAATTTAGCTATTGTCGGTACCGGTTTGGTCGGTTCCGCATTCATCAAGCAGCTCACCGGCTTTCTCCAAAAGAATGCCAATGTTCCATACAACGTCGTCTTGATCGCTCGATCGAAAAAGACGCTCGTTTCCAAAGACTATTCTCCAATTTCCCTTAGCAACTGGGAATCCGAAGTGAACAGTTCTTCTGAAGGCGCCTGGAGCGTTGATCAAATCCTTTCGTACTTGGAGAAGTCCCCAAAGCCAGTCATTTTGGTTGATAATACTTCCAACGAAACGTTGGCGCAATCTTACTCTCGTTTTGCTGAAAAGAAAATCTCTATTGCAACTCCAAACAAGAAGGCCTTCTCAAGCGAAGTCTCTCAATGGAACAGCATCTTCAATGCAGCAAAGGCGTCTGGTGCTTTGGTGTACCATGAAGCTACCGTTGGTGCTGGTTTACCGGTAATTGGAACTTTGAATGATCTTATCGCCACTGGTGATAAGGTGGTTAAGATTGAAGGTATTGTTTCCGGTACTTTGAGTTATATTTTTAACGAGTTCTCCACCGTGGCTGGTTCAGATGTCAAATTCTCCGACGTCGTTAACAAGGCCAAAGAACTTGGATACACTGAACCCGACCCACGAGAAGATCTCAATGGTCTCGATGTTGCCCGCAAAGTAACCATTCTTTCCAGATTGTCTGGTTATAACGTTGAGTCACCTTCTGCGTTCCCAGTCGAATCCTTGATCCCAAAGCCATTGGAATCCGTTGCTGAAGTCCCAGAATTCATGGAAAAACTTCCACAATACGATGGTGATTTAGACAAGGTTAGAAAGGAAGCTGAAGCTGAGAAGAAGGTTCTTCGTTACGTCGGTAAGGTTGATCTGTCTGCCGGTAATCAATCCGTCAAGGTCGGTATTGAAAAATACGACGCTTCGCATCCATTTGCCTCTCTCAAGGGCTCCGACAATGTCATTTCTATTCAAACTGAAAGATATCCAAATCCATTGATCATTCAAGGTGCTGGCGCCGGCGCTGAGGTTACCGCAGCCGGTGTTTTGGCGGATGTTCTTAAGATCGCTCCTAGACTTTAAGTTTTAGTTCCGGAAAAAAAATTTAAAAAATAAAATAATTTTAAATTGTCATTACATCGTAATTTATATCAAATTTCGTTTTTTCAATCATCCTGCCTTCTGACCATCCACATGTTCTTGGCCTCGTCTAAAATATCCTTTAGTTTATCACTATCTTCGCAAACCCTCTTGAATTCAAATTGTATTTCTTCCGCATCTGGTGGCGGGGTTTGCTGCTGTTGATTCTGAGGACCAACTAAGTGGACACCGATTCTTGACACATGTAGCGTATTTGCAATCAATATAAATTCGTTGTTTTCCACAATTTGCAATAACACGGTCCCCGTCTTGTGTATATATTGCGGAAATTGGTAAAATGGCTTACCCCAAGAATATGCCAATTCAACTTCATCCTTGTTTAGGCTTGAAGAAGGGACCGTATCCACAATGAACCCCAGCTTTTGTAATAAATATTTGTGGTAGTACAATTCATCTTCATCTAACGGATCGCCAATACCTCTGTCTTTAGGAATAATGGGCAGATCGAGACAAAGTTTTGTCCTGATCAAGGAGCAAAATGGATTCCCCTTGGGCAGCGTGCAAACTTCATCAATAGGAACCTGCACCAATTTTAACCCCCATCTATCACTCAAACGAGCCAAGTTCACCACCGCCTCCTCCACCAGTTTAGGTGTTGCATCAATCCATTCCATTCTCAGATGAAAAGCGTTTTCTGGATTATGAACTCTGTCCACATGAACCGTCAGATATTCATGCCTTCCTGATCTTGAATTCGGATCAATATCATATTTCATCGCGCGACTAATCAAGACTTTTGGCAAGTCATCACCCCCGCTGCCTATGGAAAGGCTTGCTTGTAGATCCGAAAGAGAATTCTCGTTAACTGGCGAAGTCGTGGTGGTGTTGTCTTCGTTTTTCACTGAAGAAACGCTGCTTTCCAGGTCTGCAACATTATTGTTATTTCCTGATGACTTCCGACTATGACCAGGCTGGAAAGTAGATGCATTGGTGTTGGCTAAACTGTCCAAAGTTCCTAGCTTACCAAACCACCCGCCTCCACGTTCGCTGTTATTGCCGGTCTTCAAAACGTAATCTGGGTTTAACTGGTAAAAATAGTGACCATCAAGGAATGAATGTCGGTGTTCTACGTGATGGAACAACCCCTGCTCCATCAATTCGTTTCCGTATTCTACAGCCTCGTCAGAAGATTCGATGTCTTTAAAGTTATCAAGCAACCAGGCCACAAGTTCTTGGCCAATAAAACATTTTTTGTGTGTCTTCCAGTGCCACCGTCTATCGGTCAGCCGGATGCCTTTGGCACCTTGAATTTCAGCCGCTAATTGTGAAATCTTTACCGTTTGCCGACTCATACTCTCATTCACAAAAAGCTTTGCCATCTTTCGCCCAACGCCCCTTACATCGAGATCTTCGTTGTTATCACTATTATAGTAGTTTTTATATTCAGCTAATAGCGATAGCAAAAAATCACCTAGTTCCCCAGTGTAGAACTTGATCTCAGGCGGTTTATCCTTGTTTTTTCTATACTTTTTCTTGAGTTTTTCCTCCTTGGTAAGGTATTGTCCTTTATGCAAATGCGCTAGTATCCGTTTCAATCCTTCTAAGCGGATTTCCTCTGGGCTCAAATCCTCTTGTTTACTGTCTGCTAAGGGATGTGATTTTGGTACGTCTGTTGGAATTATTACTAAACGTATCTTGAACATTTTGTTACTCCCTTCTTGAAAAATGTCGTCAAATCCAGCCAATTGTTGATCCACCAGATTCCAATTGATCCTGCGAATACTTGGGTCGAAAAAATTTCCAGCAGCAGGTTGGTACCGATCCTCGTACTTAGTTTTCACGTAGGGATGATAGGACCGTGTGAAAATGTCAGTATTAACTTTTGTGGATCGATAAAGTTGAACGTTAATAGTCCCATAGTGATCGCACGCCAATCTGTGGATCTGATTGCTTCGGGACATGTATATTCGCACACCTCTATAGTCTTCAGGCGGAATTGTTTGCACAATTAAAGCAGGGTTTCCACCTGGCCTTCGTTGAGCTTCAACCTTACTAACTTTATCTCCAACGACGATTTGAAATCCCATACATAACCTCAACGCTACCATTTCTTCCAAAAGGTCCCCAGGTGTCATGTGGTCTTCTTTATCTGCATCTAGTGTTAGATCGTATAATTGAAAAGTGAAGTTGCGTTCGAATTCCTCGACTGTCGGGAATATTTCGATGGAAAGCGGGAGAGAAGCTGGAGATTTTAAAGATCTCCATTTTACTTTTTGTCTCTTCACACCTCTTGGGAAAACATTTTTCCATCTGCCATAATTTGAGATATTTTGAACAGACACCGGGACATTTGATGGGTTTGCGATTGTCACCCATATATAATTATTGTCCTCTGACTCATTGTCCTTGGCTTTGGAGTCACCTCCTTTTGAAGATGAGCTGGGAACCAAATTACCACCTGTATTCTGAGGGGAGGTGGAAACCATGGCGTTTCTGGGTGAAACTACTTGCATATTGTTCCGGTTAATTGCTCCAGTTTCTAAATTGAAAGTGTTATCTTTAGTCAAAGGAATGGATGGTATGGATGCTGAACTGGAGGATTCGGTGTCACGAAGGGATTGATAATGATGTTGTTTTAGACCAGATGAGGGATAATGATATGGTGTTGGCGGGTTAGCAGCCAAAGGATTATCTGGCGGAGTTACTTTTGGTGACGTAGGTGCAGATGAAACCGGTGTGGCATATTCGCTATCCGCCGTAAGTCCGCTAGTTGAACGTCTGCCTTGTCCATAGTTACCCATCCCAAGTGAGAATAAAGAAGACAAGGCAGAAATTTTAGGATTCGATGTTTTGGAGCGAATAGTATTTGTTAATAAAGCCGAGGAACCTCCTGATGATGCGTCAGGAGCAGAAAAAATGGCAGATGCAGGATTGGAATTTGAGACTGATCGAGAATTTCCACCAGCAGGATTATTCTCACTAGTTGGCAGATCCGGAGCAGACATTTTCGGCCGTAATAGCATAGGAGGATCAACTGAATCGCTCAGGTCTTCTTCGCCTTCCTTGATAGTTGGTTTTGCTACAAATAGATTTGCGTCGTAGTCGTTCATTAACTTTTCCAAGCTCTTAGTCCCAGAAGGCTTTGGTAGATACTCAATACTTATCGCAGACACTTCATTCTCCATAACCCCCATCATTTGAATTTCGTAAATCTTACAACGGGGAATCCATTGCTTGGAATACCGATCTGAGCTTTTCCAGAAAGATATGTCAACCCAGCTGGGCACGCAGTTTGTGACCTTGTTGTCCTTTTTAAACCTAAATAAAGGAGTAACATGCAGTGGTCGACGGCTAAGACAAACAATATCAATGCTGATCTCAATAGAAAGGAGCTTTGTACTGGTTTGGTAGAGCAAATCGTAATCAACGTCGTAAATTCCAGAACCAGGTGTGATTATGATTACCTGTGAATTCGTTTGGCGAAGATCTCGATCCAAGAATTTGCTGGTGGTCATAGTGGTCGCCAAACTAATTGCTTCAAGTATATTTCCCTTCACTGCCGGTAAGATTTGTCCTTCAATTTTACCAGAATCCTGTTGTAATACGTCTTTGGCAAACTTGGAGAATTCGTAACGCAGATTTGCCATAATATCACTCCATTTGTTAATGTGAACTTGATCAACTACTACTCGGAAGTAGTCTTTAGTATTTTTCTCTCGTTCTCCATGACCCAGAGTGGATCTTCTCTTGGATACGTCCACACTCGTGAACAGAACGATGGTCACAACATGATGGGCACCTTGTTCCCTCCATCTTTTGAACAACTCTGGAAGGAAGGAATTGATCAACTTGTGGAAGATGACCTCCCCATTTTCTTCAAAATGCCACATTTCCGAAGACATTTGAATAAAGAATATTGTTCGGGCAGATTCTGAACGATATACGAATTTTGTCGAAGGACCGACATATGCGGAAAAACATTTTCTACCGTTACGATAGATATCATTAATTGACGCTCGAACAACATCACAGTAGGATATCCTTTGCGATGAGTACAGACATTTGCCAGTCAGCTGAGACGAAATTCTCCACATATCAGCTCTAGTCAAATAAGTATCCTTGAAGTGGAGTTCAATGGAATCGGCCTCAACCTTGGTATTCATTCGCAACCTAACACTGACCTTACTCCGAGGTGGCAAGTCAAGCAAGGCAGATAGATGTGTAGTCACGGAGAGCTTGAAAAAGAGTTAGCTATTCATCTAAAAAAAAAAAAAAAAAAAAAAAAAAAAAAAAAAAAAAAAAAAAAAAA
>JAJLUR010000016.1:30787-65744 GCA_030674225.1 Blastobotrys terrestris | reverse complement strand
GTCGCCTTCGACAGCTCCAGGAATCAGCGACATGTCCACAATGACATCTGCATTTAACCTGCTCGGCTCATGAGACCACGCAACCAGCGAAATTGGCGGATTCAAAAACCTCTCGTCCACTTCTTCTTCCATCGGCTCCTCTACAACTGCAGGGACATACCCCGAAGGACGGATTATGCCTCTAGCTGACATTGTGTTTTCAGCTTTCACATATACAGTGAAGGTTGTTAGTGTTTGTGTCCTGCGATATGTATCGTTCGGGTTTGTGTCGATCGGGAGTCGGTGATGTCGGTGCAGATTAGGACTACGACTGATTTGTATTCAAACTACGCGTACTCATAGCCGCTAAATTCCAAGGCTACGATGGGACAGTGCTTTTAATTCTAGTTGCAAAAATGCGGTATACGCATGTTTAGCGTTCCATTCCATGTTGTTACAGTTCAAAGCTTTTAGATCTAGATAGGGTCCTCGTAATTGAGCCACTTCTTGCCAACAATAAGCTTAAGCAGAAAACGGATCAATTGAACTTTATGCAGAATTGCGACCCTTTCCAAAAATGAAGTCCGCTGGTTTTGAAACGGTATCTCCAGGATGCTGGTCGGCTTTACTGTTGGTCTTTTTGCCCAAAAAAGTCGGTCTATCTGAACCGGGCTGATTTGACGCGTAGATTGGAACGCGTCGAGAACCGCCAATATTAATTAATAAACCTTTGATCTCTTATCAGGCCCTTTTTTTTTTTTTTTTCTTTTCAAACACAGCAACTGTGATACACAAAAAATGGCCATGGTAAATTGTCCTATGTGTAACATGAAAACTACTGAACGGGTAGTGAATGAACATCTGGATAGGGGATGCCCTGCACCTGATTCTGAGCCAAAAACTGGTGGAAACGCCGCGAATAGTCATAAAAACTTTTTCACATCATCACCTACGGTTGAAGAGCCGAGGAAAACTGAAAGGACTGTTTCAAACACAATAGCGTCATCTCCATTACGCGAAGAAGGCGAAAAGAAACGCAGCAATAACGGTGGTGATAGCAACGGGCATTCCCATCGAGGGAAAAGGAAAAAGCTGTCTAGTAGCATACCGTTGGCAGAACAATTAAGACCAAAGACTCTAGATGACTTCATCGGACAAGAAGAAATCGTGGGGCCCGAGGGGGCTTTGAGGAAATTCATTGAAAGAGATGTCTGTCCTTCAATAATCTTGTGGGGGCCGTCAGGCGTCGGAAAGACGTCGCTTGCTCGGATCATTGCAAACAAGACCAAATCACGGTTTGTAGAACTATCCGCTGCAGTTCATGGACTAAATGATTGCAAGAAGGTGTTTGACGAGGCAAAGAATGACAAAAAACTGTTGAATCGCAAAACAATTCTGTTCTTGGACGAGGTTCACAGATTTAATCGGGCGCAGCAGGACGCCTTTCTCCCGCATGTGGAGAGGGGCGATATCACTTTGATTGGAGCGACGACGGAAAACCCGTCGTTTAAAGTCAACGGGGCGCTAATTTCTCGGTGCAGAGTGATTGTGTTGAAAAAGCTGACAAAAGATGACATCTTCAGCATTATGAAACGAGGAATTGAAACTATGAATAAAGCCCGACTTGACGACGAGCTCAGGGAAATACAGATGGACGATTCCGCCATTGAGTACTTATCAGGGTTGTCGGATGGGGATGGAAGAATTGCGCTCAACGTTCTAGAGATGGCCATCAGCTCGCAAATGGAATCGGACGAAGACTCTAACAGGGAGATTGTCATAGATACCGCATTAATCAAGACCACGCTGAAGCGAACACACATGTTATACGACCGGGTTGGGGACTCGCATTACGACACGATTTCGGCCTTCCACAAATCAGTCCGAGGGTCTGATCCGGACGCCACGCTGTTCTATCTAGGACGGATGTTGGAATCGGGAGAAGATCCGCTTTTTGTGGCTCGACGGATGGTACGCATCGCCAGTGAGGACGTTGGTCTGGCCGACGACAGTTGTCTTCCGTTTGCCGTCAACACGTTCACGGCAGTGCAACAGATTGGGATGCCGGAGGCGGATTGCATTCTGGCCCATTGTGCGGTCAAGTTGGCCGAGGCGCCCAAGTCGGTTAAGGTTTATCGGGCATATAACACGGTGAAAGGCAAACTCAAAGAGGATCCCGGGTTTGCGTCTGCAGTTGTGCCGATACATCTCCGCAATGCGCCTACCAAGCTGATGAAACAGATTGGATATGGTGCGGAATACAAATATAATCCCAATTTTCAGGACGGCAAGGTCAAACAAGAGTACATGCCTGAGGGCCTTGAAGGGGTTAAATTTCTCGACGATTTGCATTTAGGGACCGAAATTGACTCAGATTTGTAGCATAAGAATCGCCAATTTTGGTCATTGAGGCCAGCCAGGATCAAGTACATAATTGATATTATTATTTATAAAAAGACATTTCGGTATCATCAAAGGTTTCTTTTTTTTTTTTTTTTTTTTGGTTGTTTGTTTGTTTTTGAGGGGGGGTAGGGGAGCTTGTTTTGTTGCATGGAGAAGACCATTTTTCTAAAATATATATAAAAAAAAAAGAGGGGGTAAGGAGGGGGGGACATGAGGAGTGAGAATTAGGCAGATTCGTTGAAATCGGACTTAAAGTAGTCTCGCATGAACTTGCCAATTTGTGCATATTCGGTACGGGCGACCTTTAACGTGGACGCAATTTTGTCGAGCAACAGGTCGTCGTCGTTGATTTCCGTTGATCCTGTCTCATCCTTATGTGCGCCCAAATGCTGAATCTTCTCGCACGAGTTTTGGATCTTCATCAAGCCCAGCGCAGCAGAAGAACCCTTGAGGAAGTGGCCCAGCGACGATAATTGGGCCAAGTCCTTGTTGGCGAGCGCAGAGTCCATATCCTGAAAGGTCGATTCGGCCTGTTCAAAGAAATTAGCTACGATGCTGGTGCTGAACTCGCGGTCCTCGTCGTCGTCCATCTCCAGGATCTGCTCGAACGTGGCCCAATCGATGAAGTCGTTAGTTTCTCCCTCCTGAGGATTCTCTGACATGTTATGCTGATGGTAATTAGGTTTCCTGGACGCTGATTCTACGCAATAAGGAGTTTATTAGTCTAGAATTAAGCGCGACCCGAGACCGCCGCTCTCCCACTTTCATAATAGTCTGCATGCTCAATACTACGCCGATGTAGTCCACAGAATGACAGCTGGGAAAATGTCATCGGGGATGAGGTCATCATCATCATCATCATCATCAAATTCCAGCCACCAATCAACAAGCTCCTCCTCCTCCTCCTCCATCCAGCTGTGTTTTTTTCTCCTGAAATTGTATAGGAGACAAAAAAAGGTAGCGGGCAAGCTATTCTTTTTTTGCTTCTTTGATGTTTTCTGGAAAAGAAGACCGTCCGCAGCGGCGATTCTTTCAACTCCGCGCCCACCGCCATTGTATATAGATCTATTTATCAACTAGTCTCAAACTAACTGAGTCACACCGACGATGCTCAGCTTTCGTTGCTCTCCGAGAAATTTTTAAGTGGTATATGACGGTTCTTCTTCGTCGATCGGAAAGCGACTTCACCAAAAAAAAAAACAATTTTAATTCCAGCGATCCAACGGTTGGGAATTAATCCCCCTGTCGCCCGGACCCTTCATTGAAATTTATTTATAATGACGTCATTGTCATCACGTGACGGGTTGCAAAATAAAAAATTCCGATTATATAAGCAGGGAAAGTTGGTGGTGCGCGCGATCAGCGCACCCAAAACACAAGTGGCTACTGGAAAGGGCGAATGGACGCACGTGGGAGAGTATCAGGGGAGTTTGCGATGAAATAGCCCGGAAATTATATAATATAGAGCCAGGATATAAGGGACCTGAACCGCTTCATCTGACCGGATCTACGGTTCAGACGACCTTGGAGTTCACTGTTTTGGAGGGGGGAAAAGAAAGAGCACAAAATGGGCGCTAATGTTGCCCGCATGTGCATCATCAATTAGGAGTGTTTTGGCAAAATATATATAGGGATGTACGAGGCGCTACATTTTCCGATTTGAAATTTTTTTTTTTTTCGTCGAATTAGCAAATTCAGATTTTTTTTACTGTTTTTTGTTTCCTCTTCTTTTCTTAGAGCAATTATCAAGTTTATCCGGTTTGATCCGCAACAGCCGTGATAATAGTATTTTTGCTTGTTTTTCTTTGATTTCAATTTTTTTTTTTTTTTTTTTTTTTTTTTTTTTTCCTATAAAAAAAAAAAAAAGATAAAAAAATATTGTTTTTTTTTTTATTTTTTTTTTCTGTTATATATTTTTGTGTTTGGGTTTTTTTTTTTACCGTTTTTTTTTTTTTTTTTTTTTCTTTCCCTCTTATAAATACTGCTTCCAGCACTGTCAGACTATCTCTGAATCACACAATGCAGCAGCCAAAACCCAACTACGGGACTTATCACCAAGTCAAAGCGGACGATCATCACCACCCCCACCTGGAGAGCACCACCATCACCGCACGACCCCAGCGGTCCAGAAAGGGCAGATTGCTCGCCTGCTTCATCTTTGCTGCCACCTTCATCCCGTTAGCCTACATCTTCCTCTATCACATTCCGACGTCCAAGCCAAAGTTCATTGCAATCGACGATCTCAAGGTGCTAAAAACGCTCGATTTCGTCCCCTCTCATGAAGACGATTCAAAGCTAATAGCCTTCGGTGACATCCACGGGATGTATGACCAAATGCAGCAAGTGCTCGACAAGGCGGGATACGATGAAAAGAAGGACAAGATAGTGTTTTTGGGTGACTTCATCTCCAAGGGTGTCGGCTCGTTCAAAGTTCTGGAGTTCGCCATCAAGAATAACGTGGGCTGTGTTCGTGGCAATCATGAGGACGAGCTTCTCTATCTCTACGCTGATTACTACAACCTCCCGTATCCAAAGGTGGAAGGTGGCTCAATCACTCGAAAATACGAGGATTTCGAAGATATCGAAGACGACGTTGACCGAGAAATTGTAATGAACCTGCAACCTCGACACATTGAATACCTCAGCTCGTGCTCGGCCATCATTGATATGGGTCCGGTTGGCACCGATGGTTACAAGGGCGTGGCCGTTCACGGCGGGCTCATGTGGAATGTCGATAACCTGCAAGATCAGGACCCGGACACGGTTATGACTATCCGCACCCTCCGGGGCAAGAAAAAAGATGTCCCCAGTGAGGGCAAGAACGGCACCCCATGGAGTGAAGTTTTTAATGATGTGATGAAAGAGCGACCCAAGAAAGACCGAATGGTGGCCTATTATGGACATGCAGCCTCTTTCGGCCTCGATATCAAAAAATACTCTAGGGGCCATGATAGCGGCTGTTTTAAGGGTAACAAACTCACTGCGACTGTGATCACACAAAACAAAAAGGGTGAAATTAAAAACGACCTGATATCTGTCAGCTGTAAACGGTAGAGAGATTATTTTTGTTTGTGTTCTTTTTTTCTTTCATATTTATAGACATCGCATGGAAAATAGTTTTCACTCGCTACTTTTTTTTTTTTTTTTTTTATCATAAAAGTTACAAATCTTTGGACATATACGGACCATCTAAATAATAACCCAACTTTGCATAATAGTTTCTCACTCCAACACCACTAATCACACTCAATTTCTCACTGCCATGCTCATCTCTGGCAATACGCTCGGCCTCCTCCATCAGCAAGGTTCCGAAACCTTGGTGTTGGAACTTCCGTGGATCCTTGCTGTGGAGCGGAACAACCGAGCCGTAGACGTGCAATTCACGTACAAGCGAACTCTGTTGGCCAGTCAATTCTGGACGATACGTGAACTCCTCAGAACACAACCTCAATCGTAACAGCCCAATCAAAATGTCCTGCTTGGGATCTTCATACGACAGAAACGTCTCCCAACCACCGTTGGCGTAGTAATCCCGTCTGATCAGCTCAACCTGATCAGGATGAACCTTGTGATGCACCTCCTGTATACCAACTTCTCTCGCTCGCACGTCCCGACATGTCGTACCAAAGTCCTTCATTCGCGATAGAGCCAGCTCTCTCAGATTACCATTCTCTACACCAGCTGTGACCAACGGCATCGGAATGTCTCTTTGAACCCGATAGATTCTGGTCCATGGAGGAACCAACGCAAGAATTCGCGCAACCAAGTCAATCAATGCGTTGGCGTTGTACGACTTGTACAGGCCGTTTTTCCACAATTCATACAACCCCGTGCCTCTGATGACCAGCGTAGGATATAACTTCAACCCATCAGTCCTAAAGGCAGGATTTTCAAAATATTCTCGGAATTGATCCAAGTCCCTCTCCATACCAACATTTGGCAAATCAGGCATCATATGGCTGACAACCTTATAGCCGGCATCCTTGGCATATGCAAAAGTGTTACAGACTGCCTTGACGGTATGACCACGATTGGTGTCTCGTGCAACATCTTCATACACTGATTGAACCCCGATTTCCAATCTGGTGCAGCCGTACTTCAACATGTCGCTTAAATGCGTTTCAGTACAATAATCCGGTCTTGTTTCAATCGTAATACCAACACATTTGGTCAGAGATTGTTGAGACAATGAAACGGCCTCATCCACGTCGTCGGTAGTATGCCCCGATAACGCATTATGCAGGTTGGCAATAAAGCTTTCACGATATTCCTTGGAAAGACTCATAAACGTACCGCCCATAATAATATATTCAACCTTGTCGATTGAGTGGCCCAACTGTCGCAATTGGTCGATTCTCCCGCGTGCCTGTTCATATGGATCGTATCGAGCACGAATTGCTCTCATGGACGTAGGTTCATATCCCGTATAAGATTGTGTAGAATACTCGAAATCCGAATCTGGGCCGCCTGGACAATACACACAAATGTTACCTGTATATGCAATGTGTGGGCAACGATGTGGTTTACACATGACCGCAACAACTGCAATCCCACTTGCAGTACGCACCGGCTTGGCCTTGAGCTTGGGTAGAAGATACTTTTTGTACTGATCAGGGATCGATGAAATGATATCCGTTAACCTTGGTTGACTTTTCAGTTTGTATTTTTTCGATAGCCGTCCCACTAGTCCGTTCAAGTTGACGTCTTTGTTGGTTTTTAAACTGTTGATCAATTCTAGCGTGATATCTGTGCAGCATGATAAGAATCTTTCATGCTCTGGGGGTAAATTTTGCTTCCCCTTGGGTCCTTTTACTTTGGAAATGGCCATTTTTGCTTTTTGTTGAAATAAAATAGGGTGGCTTTTGGTTGGTTTTTTGAAAAAAAAAAAAAAAAAATTGAAAATTAAAATCTCAAAGATATCGATCGGTAGCCCGATGCACAGCCGCACACCCCAGGTCTATATTAAAAGATTAAAATAACCCCCGGTTTTTTATGAGCAGGCCATATGTTCAACTAGGTTTTCAGTAGAGACTTTTAAAAGAAAGAATGTATTTAACTTATTTAGCTAGCGGTGTTCTTGTTTTTCCAAAACACATCGGTATATTTAGCGTCCCCGTCTTTAAGACCGCAGTAGTCCTGGAAACTGACAAATCTTCCGTTCAGGATATCTTCATAATCGTGCAGACTGCAACTGCTACCTGGCCCACTGGTACAGTCGTGGAAAGGGGTAACAGCATCGTTAACCTTGACTCTGACGTATTTGTCGTTTCCACAGGACAATCGCTCAAGGATAATGTGACCCAGCATTGGCGTAAGCCGGGAAATCTTGAACGGATTGTTTGCCGGTTCCTCGTCACCAGGAAGCTTCTCATTGGGCAAAAAGAGTCCCAGGGCAGAATACACTTCCAAGAGGACTGCGTCGTGTGTGAATTCAAAGAACAGGCCTCCTACCTTCTCCGGACCGTCTTTCAGCAAAGTGAGCGAAGCATTGGTCAGGACGGATCCAGCAGCGACGCTGGCATTAGGATAAGCTGGATAGTCATAATACATGTGTAACGATCTGGAGTATTCAAACTTGTCCCATTCATCATCTTGGAAGAGGTTGCAAAAGTCCGAATCCCCATTGGCGTTCAATTCGTACGGACACATCATCATAAGGTTGTCAATGTCATCCGTGCTCAGGTCCTCAGATGCGTACTTCTTCAATCGGTCAACAATTGGACCGTATGCTTTAGACTTGTAGTCTCCCGATGGGTCGCTTTCGCCTTGGAACCGTTGTCTGCAGCTGACCTCTGGGGTCAAAGAGTTCATTGGGTCGCCAGACTCCTTCAGCTGGAGCACGTTTGATTTGGCTTCCCAGTCATCTCCAAAGAATCCCTCAGCGAAGAAGTCGGCCGACTGATAAACTCGATTCATATCGGTAGCAAAGATGTTGAGCTTGTCGACGCCATCTGCCAAGGAGCCGTAATCGGACTGAAGCTGCTTCCCGAATGCCTTGAGCTGGGTTTTTCCGGAAAACTTGTTGGACTCATCCTCAGTTAACTTACCAGAATCATCTTTGGCCATGAAAAAATTGTAGTCTTTGATGAACCCCAACGGACCATTTAGATCACTGCCCTTGAGCTTGTCGACGGTCTTCTTCATCTTATCGTAATCAGGCGAATCCGGATAACGCTCTCCATGGCGGCTGTACAGAACCACCTGGTCAACCTTGCATCCGTCTGGAGTATCAGAGCTGATCCCATCATCGCGGCTAACAAATGGACCCAATCCACCCAGTTGTTTCAAGTCCCATGCAAAGGTGGTCAGCGGCAACAAGGCAAGCAAAATAGCGTTTGAGAATCTTGTCATGATAATATGACTTTGTATTTATCCGGGGAAGGTACTCTGTGGTGCTTTTTATACAGCTGTCGCGGGCTGGGGGACCATATTGGTTCTCTGAAACAACGTGGTCTACATTCGTCTTCTTATATGCGTATCCAGCCCGCATATAGACTTTTTTGGTTGTTTGTTTAATTATTATATCATGGAGGGGTTGGCCGGAGTGCCTGAGAGTTATGGACTTGGCCCACGAGGGGCTCGCTGCCTATCACCACCACAAAGGTCCGCTCGGACGATCGTTTGCTACACTATCCATAGATCTACCGTCGTATACACGTGAGTGTGTACACAAAGACCGTGTGATCAATTTGGGTTTCATAAGCGCTCAGAGAAAGTTTAATAGCTGTGAGGGTGTTACATAGACTAGACATTTAATCTTCCGAAGTCGTCGCGTGGTTTCGGGCGGTTTGAGACAATGGATTCAATTCGGTCCAACACGTCGGGAGTGAGACTGGGGAGAATTTCGTAGGCCCTGAGGTTACTATCAATCTGGTCCGGTCTGGACGCACCCGTGACGACGGTGCTGATGTTTTTTTGTTTAAGGATCCAGGCCAGGGCCAAAGGGGCCAATTCCACCTTGAGCTCCTTGGCAAGCGTGCCAAGTTCGGAAATTTTCTGGAAGGTTTCTGAGGCGTTTTCTCCCTTGAATCGTTGGAAGAAGATGCGGTCGACCACAGGGTTGTTTGCCCGGTTCTGGTTGTCGTAGCGCGAGCCCTCCGGGACCGAGTCTGGGTCGGTGTATTTGCCAGAGAGCAAGCCAGTGGCCAAGGGTGAGAACACAGTAGTACCGTAGCCGTATTCGTTGAAGATGGGAGCCAGTTCCCGTTCAACATTGTCACGGCACAACAAGCTGTACTCCGGTTGCTCCACTACGGGGGCAATGAGATTGTACCTTGTGGCAATGTGGTGGGCGTGTTCGATTTCAAATGCGGTCCACATGGAGGTACCCCAGTAGAGGGCCTTTCCATCTTGAATGATTTTGGTGAAGCCGCGAACAACCTCCTCCATAGGCGTGTACGCATCCGGACGGTGAGCGAAGACAATGTCTACGTAATCATGTTTCAATCGAGCCAGACTGTCGTCCATCGCCTGGAGCAGGTGTTTTCTCGACAATCCCCGGCCATTGACCCCCCCACGGGTCCCGTTGTAGATCTTTGTAGAGAGCACGTAATCTCTTCTGTTCCATTTGAGGTCACTTATGATTCTTCCCATGCTCTCTTCACAGGCCCCGGAGCCGTAGCCCTCTGCGGTGTCAAAGAAGTTGATGCCGCTTTTGAAGGCACGATCGAAGATATCTCTGGCCTTGTCATCATCAACCTGCATCCCACCGCCGTAGGTGATCCATCCCCCGAGAGAGATGCTGGAGACCCGCAAGCCGGTTTTGCCCAGGAAGCGATACTCAGAGTTCGGAACAGACATGGCTATTTTTTTTGTTATTCAGTTTATTTTATTCCTTATATTTGGGAAGCAAGAGAGGGAATCCCATCCCCTATTTATATTCACAGAAAAACAAAAACAATAATAATAAGAGCCCCTCCGGTGGCTGCAAATTGCAATTACGACCACGGATTGCGACTACTATGCATATACATACGCAACTGCTAGCTACGCAGCCTACTATGCATAGCTACGTGGGGAAGGGTGCTCGCGATCGATCGGTCGGGGAAATCAAAAAAGAGGCCGGGAGGGAGACGAACCCAAAGTCGGCCCGATATTCACGCGCGTTGCCATGGCAGCGGCCGACGATGTGAATTCAATAGCAGCACCATTGTTTGTTTGTGCGGTGTAATAGAAAGTCCCAGAAGAACTAGTACGCCTTACTTCTTCCCTCTCATTTCAACACCGCAATCATGTCACTTCAACAAGTTCAAGACAAAGCTTTTGCCATCCTCAACGGAGTCGATTCTGTGAGTCCCAATCGCTGCATGTAGTCGTGTGCAACGCTAACCACCCCGTTTCCAGGAACTCGGCAACTACCCATCTCTGAAGAAGCTCGAGAGCCAAATTGGCGTTCCAAAGGCTTACGTTTTCTTGGGTGGCTTGGGCGTGTATTTGCTCATGATCTTCCTCAACATTGGAGGGTAAGTGAACAAAGCTCGTATCGGACTGTTTCGCGCTAACGCTGTTTTCTCTCTAGTATCGGTCAATTGCTCGCCAACTTTGCCGCCCTGGTCGTTCCTGGCTACTACTCTCTCCAGGCGTTGGAGACCAAGGGCACGGAAGACGACACCATGTATCTTACCTACTGGGTGGTCTATGCCTGCTTCTCCGTCATTGAGTTCTGGTCCAGAGCCATCTTGTACTGGATCCCACTCTACTGGCTCCTCAAGACGGCCTTTTTCCTCTATCTTGGTCTCCCACAATTTGGTGGCGCCAGATTGGTCTATGTCCACGTGATCAGACCATTCACCATCAAGTTCATCTCCCCACACGGCGGTTCCTCCTCTTCGCTCAAGGAGAAGGTTGACAGCGCCATGGACAATGAAGGTGCATCCGTCGCCACCGGTGTCGACCTTTAATAAAGAAAGTGTATATCCGAAAAAATATATCCATATTTCATCCTTTATAGAGCTACCTTGTTTTTTTGCTTCTTTTCCAGAAGCCATCGGAGGGTACATTGCCCTGCGGGCGGCCTTCTTTTCTAGAAAAGAAGCAAAAGCACTGGAATTGCCTCGCAGAGCTACCTTTTTTGCTTCTTTTCGGAGAAAAAAGAAGCCGCCGGAGGCACCACACCCTACAGGGTCTATGTAATGCCCTGCAGGCGGCCTTCTTTTCCAGAAAAGAAGCAAAAGCACTGGAATTGCCTCGCAGAGCTACCTTTTTTGCTTCTTTTCGGAGAAAAAAGAAGCCGCCGGAGGCACCACACCCTACAGGGTCTATGTAATGCCCTGCAGGCGGCCTTCTTTTCCAGAAAAGAAGCAAGAGCACTGGAATTGCCTCGCAGAGCTACCTTTTTTGCTTCTTTTCGGAGAAAAAAGAAGCCGCCGGAGGCACCACACCCTACGGGGTCTATGTAATGCCCTGCGGGCGGCCTTCTTTTCCAGAAAAGAAGCAAAAGCACTGGCATTGCCTCGCAGAGCTAGAAGCCGCCAGAGGCTACATTGCCCTGCGCGCTGCCTTTTTTTTTTCTAGAAAAGCACTGGTCTTATATCGAAGTTAAACACCATCAGTATGAACCCCCGTGCGGCTCGATTTTTTTTTTTTTTTTTTTTCACCCAATACATCGTCATCACCAGCACTCACTCCAAATTTTTCACGATATAAAATGCTAAGTCGACAGCTCCTCCGACCAGTAGCCCAAAACCGGGCTCAGATACAGACGTTGTTCCAGAATGCGTGCAAGAGACATGCGTCGAACGAGCCTAAAATCCAGCTCCAGCACTTGGGGGTGTCTGTGGACCTGTACGTGCATCCAGCGAAACAGAACCTGCCGTCGTGGTTCACAAGCCCAAAACTCCGATTTAGAAGCATTATAAGACGTGGAGGGGCGTTCTTCCAGAACACGGTGATGATTGCACAATTCAGACTCAAGTCCAAATTAAAGCCAAAGTTCCAGGAATGGAAGAACCTGGCGATTACTAACTATGTTGAGGCCAACCGAGCCTTTGTAAACAACAACCTTGACTCGATGAAGAGCAAGATGAGCGTGTGGGTGTATGAGTCGTTGAAAAATAGACGGGAGGCCCTACCCAAGGGCACTCAATTGGACTGGAAGCTAGTCAAGTTCAACTCCACCCCGAGAGTTATGTGCATCCAGCCAATGATGCTGCCAGACACTCCGTTGCATCACATCATGATTGTCTATCGCATGGATACTAAGCAGCGGTTAGCCAAGATTTCCCCTGGGGAGACTGAAGCCCAGAAGATCGATAGAGATGTGGTGGACTATATGGCGTTTATTTTTGACGCTTCCAAGACCCCATCTGATTGTATCGTTGCCGGCTCTTTATTCGAGACCCCATTAAACGCTCCTAGACCTAATCCAATGAGCTCCGACATGTCAGAGAAGATGATGCTCATGTCCATGAAGGAGAAAGGCGACATTTTCCGATCCCCACCAAAGGCGATTGAGAATTAAGGTTAAGCTCTTCATCTGGCCTCCTCTTTTTCTTTTTTGTTTCCCTCTCTTGTAAATACGCGTAAAAACAAAAATAAAAGAGCTGTGTTTATTATTATTATTACCATTTTCCACCATCCCCTTCTCCTTATGGCTATGACTTCTGAGCCTGACTTCAGCTATGTTACTATGGTTGACAGGGCCAACTCGGATGATGACGAGTCCAATTCAGACAACGATTACACGACTGATCCAGTGACAGCTACTGAATCAAACACAAAAATTCCGGTTCAATTGACCTTGGATGTGGATATTGACGTGGGTCAAAAGATTCAAATTGAGCATCAGGAGCAAAAGTCCATCGATAACAATGAAAAAAATGATAAGCCTGCCGCCCCCTCTCGGTTTAAACCCCTTGCTCCGTCAGCAGCAAAACCTACGACTGTCCCTATTAATAATAATAATAGCAATAATAGCAGCACCCTGTTGATCTCAAAGCTCCCCGATCAACGGCGTAACATTGTGTCCAAAAGAGGTGCCTGCTTCACCCTGATGGTCGCGGGTGAATCCGGACTCGGCAAGACTACCTTCATCAACACCCTCTTTGGCGATGCGTTTAGAGACGCAGGTAGACCCCGCAACGATGGCCAGACCGCAAAGTCAAGTAACATTGATTTTTACGAAAAGACCACCAGAATTGAGATCCAGGAGGCAATCTACGAGGAACACGGGTTCCGTACCCATTTCACCGTCATTGACACTCCGGGCTTTGGCGATTATACAAACAACAACAACTCCTGGGTCCCAATTGTCAACTACATTGACGAACAGCACCGCATCTATATGCTCCGCGAAGAACAGCCCGACCGGTCTAAGCTCGTCGACACCAGAGTCCACGCCTGTCTCTACTTCATCCGGCCCTCCGGCCATGGTCTTCTCCACCTGGACATCAAGGCGATGCAGGAGCTGAGCTCTCGGGTCAACCTGATCCCCATCATCTCCAAGGCGGACTCGTTTTCTCAGCAAGACTGTGAAAGGTTCAAGCGGGCCATCGACCGCGACATCACTGCCAACAGTATCAATGTGTATCGTCCACCAACCAGCACACTGACCGAGCCCTTTGCTATCATTTCGTCTGAGCACATGGTCCAAAACGAGCATGGCGACACTGTCCGGGGCCGCAAGTATCGATGGGGCGTGGCCGAGGTTGACAATGAAGCGCACTGCGACTTTGCCAAACTGCGTCAATTGCTCATGACTGAACACATGCTCAACCTCATCGACACCACCATTGAAACGCACTGCGCCAACTATCGCAAGAAGACCATGCTGCAACGGATTGAGCACTCCAACATGGTGAGCCAGGAGCCCAACAAGCTGACGCCGAGCTCCAACGGGCTGGAGATACTCAAGGCAATCCACCCCTATGGCCGCGAATACCTGCAGAACGGCCTTTTGGAGCATGACCCCATCTTCACCGAAAAGAAGAACCGAACTTCGGAGCGCTTCGACATCATCGTCTCGTTCCAAGAGAGGAAGTTCGAGCAATGGCGCGCGGAGCTCAAGGCCAAACAGGACGAGTACAACGCCGAGCTGGAGCAGCTCCACTCGGACATTCTCAAGCTGCAGTCGGAAATTGAAGTGCTCGAGTACAACCATCCGCCCAACCACCACGCCCTGTCGCTTGCAAACAACGCCTTTGGCCATCATCACCACCACCACTACAACAACAACAACAACAACAACAACAACAGCGACAACACCACCACCACCCCCACCCCCAAGGATCGTCGCTCCACGAAATACACAATCCGAGGTTAGCTATGCATAATGGATCCTTTTGCTGCTGGACGAAAAAAAAAAATCCCCCACCGCTCGGCTTCGCCTCGAGTCCAACGTAAAAAAAATCTGAAACAGACACACAGACCGTCTGAGTCGAAGTGATCGTCGCAGCCCGTCGATCCCATCGCTACGATCCAATACGCGACCCGCGGCTTCTTAGAAGCAAAAAAAAAAAAAAAAAGGTAGCTCTTCGAGGCAATTGGTCACGTGGGTGCTGTGAACGTACACACTTCAGTCACGGGGTACTGCGAAATCTTCTTCTTGCAAACCCCAATTGGGCTCTGCAGCGTACTAAGGAGGATGTCCGAGGACTGGGGTGGTTAGTGTGTGCAGGGTGCCCTGGGGCCAAGAGAGAGAAGGCATCGCAACCGTCTCTCGGATCAAAAAATTGAAGGGGAATTGGTCTCCTTTTTATATTCAAAATTAGACGCCGAAAGTTGCTGCAACAAAGATAATATTTTTTGTGTCCAAAAATAGAACCTCTCCGGCGTCTAGCTCGGTGAGGCAATTGATGACTCCCGCAAGGCCGCCCGCAGGGCAATGTAGCCTCCGGCGGCTTCTTTTTTCTCCGAAAAGAAGCAAAAAAGGTAGCTCTGCGAGGCATCAGTGCTTTTGCTTCTTTTCTAGAAAAGAAGGCCGCCCGCAGGGCAATACACAGACCCCGTAGGGCGCGTGTGCCTCCGGCGGCTTCTTTTTTCTCCGAAAAGAAGCAAAAAAGGTAGCTCTGCGAGGCCCCTCTAGTGCTTTTGCTTCTTTTCTAGAAAAGAAGGCCGCCCGCAGGGCAATACACGTAGCCTCCGGTGGCTTCATTTCTCTCCGAAAAGAAGGCATCAATTTGCCTCCACCCTCGTCACGTGGTGCCGCGAAACACCATCAGCACAATTCCTGGCTCCCGCGATGTTGTCGTGGACACGGCTGACCCCCCTGAGACCCAGACGCAACCCTGCCAATTGGGCGTGGACGATCCATCAAGCATCTGCCGTAGAGGGCAGGGATCGGACACCCTGTCGGGGGAGTCACCCGATGAGCGCAGGCGAGAAATGCGTGGTGCTTAGTGGTGTTCGCACAACAGACCCTTCAGCAGGAGTGGGTGTGCAGTCATTCGAGGGTGGTGAGAGTGTTGTGCAACGCTCATGCACTGCGGAGCGTGCTGGCCACCGTCGTTCCAGCTGGGCCGATGCAGCAGCAGCAGCGAGATGTCGATAATTCTTGTTGCCTATCTCTGCGGCGCGACGTGGAAAAAGCAAATATTGTTGATGTCAGCGCAGCTTAAAAGGGCTCGCACGTCCCCTCCCCCCCAGATTTTCCGGTTCTCCTTTTTTTTTTTTTTTTACTATCTATTTTATTGTTATTTCTTTTTTTTTTTTTTTTTTTAAAAAAAAAAAAAAAAAAGGTTGTGTATATATAGTAGCTGTTGCTAATGGCCTCCTCTCCACTGCTCTCTCACCCACCGTCGAGGGACCTCTCCGCAACCCCACAGGCTTCTCCGCCGCGACCCCAGGTCAGCAAAGTGACCACCACCCTGTGGGAGGATGAGGGCACACTGTGCTTCCAGGTCGATGCTGGTGGGATCTGTGTTGCCCGTCGTGAGGACAACAACATGATTAACGGCACAAAGCTGCTCAATGTGGCTGGAATGACCCGTGGGCGTCGTGACGGCATCCTCAAGACGGAGAAAGTTCGTCACGTCGTCAAGGTCGGGGCCATGCATCTCAAAGGCGTGTGGATCCCGTTTGAGCGTGCGCTGGCGTTCGCTACCAGGGAGAACGTCGTGGACGCGCTTCATCCTCTCTTTGTGGTCGACATCAAGGCCCTTTTGTATAACCCTGCTGCGGCTTACCTCTCTCCGCCATCCTTGAAGGTCAGTGAACACGGCTACTCGCAATTGCCGCCCCCCACTTCAGCCATCCCACCTCCTCCACCTCCACCGCAGCCGCCTTCAATTCCCCCTCCTACGCCGCCAATTGAAACGTACGACGCTCACGCATTCTTCCCGCATTCCGCCCAGTCCTATTTGTACGAATATCCCCAGCGTCCTCAAAACAACAGCTTTACTAACCTACCCCTGCAACACCATCACCCTCCACCGCCATTGCCCCATTTCCACCAACATTTCGGGCCCCAATATGCCCCTCCTCCTCCTACCCACACTGCTCCTTTTCGTCTTGACGACGACGAGCATGCTCCTCTCAAACGTGTAAAACCGGATCATCATCCGAACTAGGGCGCTTTTCTGCAAACGATGGCCCCCGTCTACAAAAATATATTAACCGGAAAATTCTCCATCAGACTGCCCGCAGGTCAATTGCCTCCGGCGGTTTCTTTTTTCTCCGAAAAGAAGCAAAAAAGGTAGCTCTGCGAGGCCCTACCAGTGCTTTTGCTTCTTTTCTAGAAAAGAAGGCCGCCCGCAGGGCAATACGCAAAACCTCTACAACGCAGTCACGTGGCACGCAGGGCAAATGCCGATCTCTGCGAGAGTGTGGGGATCGGGTACAAGAAAGTAATAATATATAAATTCATCAACGTCTATCTACTTTTGCTGCATGATATCTACATATCTGTTGCGTGCACTGCGTCGAGCATTCTTCTTTCCTCCGCCAGGCGGTGGGGCGGCTGCTAACAGATCATCCAGACCTCCTCCAACAGTCGCTGGGCGTGAGGGTGGCCGTGAAGTTGGCGGCGCGGCTCCTGGGCTGCTGCTGGTAGTTGGTGGGGTCGCTGCCGTTGGCGGCTGTTGAGGTTTCTTGGAAGACGGTGTCGAGGCCTTTGGAGGCGGCGGTGGTGCGGTCGTTTTTTGCTCTTCTAACGGTGCCTTCTTGTTGACCCATCGTTTCAGATCCTCATCATAGTAGAACGAGTTTTGTTCGCCCAGTTTGGCCCTGATTGCCTTGGGTTGGCCGTCGTCGGCACCGCCCTTTCGCAACCATCCAAACCAGCCTGACGATGCCTTCTTGAGCTCCTGTTCCTTCCTTTTGCGCTCGTCTTCCTCGTCCTGTTGGCGTTTGGCCTCTTCAAACATCTTTTCTGCCGACGACTTGGCGTTGCCTACGCCCAAGTCTTCGACCTCCTCCTCTTCTTCGGTTTCTTCCGGAATTGTTGGTGCCACAGATGGCGGTGGTACAGCAGGCGGCATAGGTGCTGAAGGCATTGGCACTCCAGCAACTGGCACAAAATAGCTTCCTCCGTCACCGCCGCCTTCTGGATCCGTATAATCGTCTTCCCCGGCTGGTGGTGGCTGGTAGCCGTAGGTTGGAGGTTCATAGCCATTCTCTTCTTTGTTGTGCTCGCTCTCAACTCCAGCGGCTTCGTCTACAGGCTCTGACGAGAATTGGCCCTCATCGGCGGGCTCAACATGTCCATTCTGTAGACCGGACTGTGGTGGTGGTGGTGGTGCACCATATCCGCCGTATATCGCTCCATACGGATTATCATTAGGCTCCTCAGAAACCGGTGGTTTCGATGGAGGACTTGGCTCCGCTACGGGAGCATACGGGTTCAATCCGCCACCGGATGATTTTCCAGAATCCGGTGCATATGGACTGCTGGCTGGTGCATATGGATTGCTGCTCGAAGGAGGAGTGGCTGCGCCTGCAGCAGGGGCAGGTGCGTAAGGGTTGTATGCATTTCTCTGTGGCTTTTTCGGTGATCTCGGGGACTGTTGGGTGGAGCTCACTCCACTGTGAGAAGTATTCTCCGGTGTATATGCTCGGTTGACCGGAGGTGCAGCCTTTTGATAGTTGTGTACTGGTGGTGGCTTTACCGCCTCTACACTACCTGGTCGTGATGGCATCTCCACAGAATGATCCTGACCTCCAACACTCGACGCCCGAGAAGGCGGTTTGTTATACTGCATGTTTGGCGAAACAGGTCGACTAGAGGACGTCGTCCTGTTTGCGGCAGACGGAGCTGCGTGTGGATATGCTGGTGACGATGCAGGTTGTGGCGCATATGGATTGGATCCACTGCTCATAGGTGCACTAGGCAGACCGGCATACGACTGAATTCGATGCAATGAGCCCGGCTGTCCTGCGCTGGTGGGTGGGTACCCACCTCCATGGTACTGAGAACTCAAGTCCGTGGCTGATTCAACTCTTGACACGGAAGGAGTAGACGCAAGTTTCTTGAAAATGCCTCCTTCCTTGTCATTTGTAGACCCGTCACTAGCAACATCTTCATCGTCGCCTGCAACAAACTTGTTAAAGCTCTGCATCCACATCTTATCAAGTTTTGGTCTGGCTAATTTGCCGCCAAACCAACCGCTGGTACTGGCACCTTCATCAATACTGCTAATCCTTGCATTGACACTTTCAATTCTTTCCAAAAATTGCTGGTTGAATTGTGTCCCCTTTGGTGCATTCTTAACAAAGCCCAAAACGTTATCGATAAACTTTTGCGCCTCGCCGAAAGAACCATGATCCGCCAGCATTTCTGCATGAACAAGCTTGTACAATAGCATATGCGGCAAATGGGTGATGTTGTTGCCAATTTCAGCGGGTGGATTGGACAACAAAAGAAATTCGTACAATTCGCTCGCCAAAATCGAATCAACATTGCGACCAACTCCGCCCTTGTGAGATCCCAAAAGAACCGCTCCAGGGAGTTCTGCATCCTGACTACCGAAAAAGGTTGGATGTCCAGACAACAATAAGCTAAAAAATGTTAATAACTTTACTTTTTGTTTGTGTGTTTGTTTCCTTCTCTAAAACTTACCAGACATGAGCAGCTTCAACATAACCATTTCGCAACAATTCCTTGCCCAATTTCAAAATTGCCTCTGCGTTCTTTGGAGACGGATTTGAAATGATTAAAGACAAGTGCGTACCCCATTCGTTCAAAGTCCGTTCTAAACTGTCATTCCCCTCTGAACTCTGTCCAGGAACAGAAGGATGTTGCATCGGGTAAAGTTCAGAGACAGCATCTTCCCCTGCACCTGAGAATACCCGATACATGAAGGCCAAGCTTTGTCCCATATCACTACCGTCTGTTTTGACTTCGTCTCGGACAAATTCCATCACGGTTCTGTGCCAATTGTCTGCGCCCAACGAACCAGAAATGATCAATGCATGCGCCCACAATCTCTTGTCTATTGCTCGTCGTAGCGCCCCTTGACGATTGCCCACTTCTACTTCATCCATAATTTCCTTCAACTCCTCCTTGCCAAAACTTGCAATTGAATGAGCACTGTTAGACTTGGAATGCGGTTGAGATCGGCCGTAAAGATCTGACGGCTTGGCAAAATAATCCTCTTCGCCAGCTGCTAGTGGCCTAATCCCTGGATGCAAAATGGCCCGAATTTCCTGCAAACTGTCTTGAATTGTCTTATTGATTGGGCTGTCCGACTTCAAAAATATCTGCAAAATCTTCCACAAAATAATCTTATGCTCTGCCCGAGCAGAAAATCTTTCTCTCTTTTCCAAATTAGAATCGAGTTTGGCCACTTTTTCTGCAATCCACTTCTCCAAATCTTTTCGTTTGGACTTGACAGCACCCTTTGTGCTCATTAATGGTCCCGGGAACTTAACCAAAAGCTCTTCATCGCCAAGTGCGTCGAAAACGTTTACTAATTTGATCTCGGCATTGTTACCAAATGCCATTGACGGCGGAACAACTGCTGCACTTTTCTTGCCAACACCCCAATTGAATGATGGGAATTGTCTTCTAGCTAACGACTCGTTATCCACTGGAGGTTCAGCCGGTGTCTGGTGTTGTTGCTGTTGTTGAGGCACCTCATACCTACGGCTTCGTTCCAAATTCAGTGAAGTCGGGTAGTTAGAGCTTTGCGGTTTGTGCGGCACTCCTCCTCCTACTGCGCCTGCTACAGGAGCGGATACAGCTGCGGGAGGCGCAGGAGGTTGATGATGATAGTTCATATTACGCGGTGGAGATCGATGTTGGACGCCTTCAGCAACTGATCCCCTCGGTGATATCATTGGTTTGCTTCCGATATCAGCTGGAAGATCTCCATATGTGCCTTCAGAAGCTGGGGGGATTTTTCGAGCAACAGAACCCATACCAGCAGAAGGAGGGGGCGGGATCCCACTCTGTATGCTCTGGGTTGATGACTGTTGAGATAGAGTGGGTCTACCAACCTTTGGTGGCGTATAATGATTAGCGGAGTGTTTTGGATCATACGGGTTCGGTGGAGGTGTTGCTGCACTTCCCACGCGTGGCTGAAGTGGTTGAGCCGGAGGCGCATAGCTTTTTGGCGACGAATTTACACTAGGAGTGTATGGAGACGTTGATGACGGCCTTCTGGAAGGTAGATTTCCTTGTGATGCCGGTGGAGCATACGGGTTCTGAACAGAGGGAGGCGGAATTGCACTGCCTGAGGGATGCGGGGCGTAATCCATTGGTGGAGCTAACGGAACTTGAGGCACTTGCGCATTCTGGGACTGCTGTTGAGTAGCGTTCATTGCACGATAATTGAGTGGAGAAGCACTTCGAACCGAGCTGGCATCCCCTGACGAGTTTCGCGAATGACCAGAAGTAGATGATGGAGCATACGGATTTCGCGGAGGCGGAGGGGCCTGTGCTTGCGGGCCAGGAATTGGAGGAGTAGCTGAGGCACTCGGAGGAGTAGGAGCGTACGGGGTCGCACTGTCCTGACTGTAGTTTCTCCTAGGCTGTTGAGGCTTTTTTGGCGGTGGTAGTGGGAGCTCATCAAAGAATGGCTTCTTTTCTTGTTGAGAAGGTTGGGGTGGTGCCTGGTTAGCAGTGACGGTGGCGGAAGGAGGTGCCCTTGGCGTCTGTTGTTGCAGGCCATATGCAGCAGATGTAGAGGGAGCATAGGGGGTTGTGACGGCAGGCTGTTGGAACGAAGTAACTCTTCTAATCGGCTGCTTCGGCACCAAACCAGTGGGTAAATCAAAAGAATTGTTTGCGGTGGATTCCACTGCAAAGCTCTTGGTTTTCTGCAATTGAGGCTGTGGACGCTGCTGTTGAGGAGTATTGACCGAAGGGTCAAAGCCAGAACTGGCCATCGTCGGCGTTTTATGATTGAAATAACTAGGTGGGGACTGTTGCTGTTGCAACTGTGAGAGGGGAATATTGTCTTCTTCATCCTGTTGTTCGTTCTCATCAGACAGCAAGTCGTCATCGTCTTCTAAGAATGCAAGCGACGACATTTCTTTCAGTTTGTGTTCAGTCTGTGGAGCAACTTTGTCACCTCCATCATCTTCAAGTAGTTCGTCATCATCGTCTTCAAGGAACCCGAATTTTTTCTCTTCTTCGGCCTCTACTGCTGGCTCGTCTGAGCCATTTGGCAGCGGCTGTGGGTCAGTGCTAGTTTGTAATGTTGAGAAAAAATCGTCGTCTGTTTCGTTTCGAACAAATGCAGATGGTACTCTTTTGTGACCAGAAGTCTTGGCAGGGGCACGCTTCAGGGGAGCCACAGATTCTGCTTCTTCTTCGGGAATTGGATTTTGGCTTAACTGCCTATCGAAGAAGTCATCTTCTGCGGAATTGGCGAAAACCGACGGTATTCTGCTGTGCGACTTTTTGTGTGCGCTTTCGTCAGTCGATTGCACCACTGTGTTTTCGGGCAATGTCTCGTTATTATTTCCAGACAATTGATCAAAAAAGGACTCATCCGTAGGCTCTTCATTCGCTGTTTGCGTTTTCGTTTCCTCTACAACAGTTTCAGTGATGGTCTCTGCACCTGACGGCGCTTGCACCACCGTTTGTTCTTGTGTGACTTGAACGTGATCATTTGCAGCCTCCTCTACGGGTTCCGACAGCCTGTCGAAAAACGATTGTTCTTCAGCAGCATCCTGACCAGCTACCTCTGGTTCTGGGGCAGCTGTGCTGTGTAAAATTGCATCCTTGTCGTCACCGCCATTGTTTTGCTCCACCACACCTTGCCGATTCAATTGAGAATAAAAGCCATCCTCAGCGTCATCGTTATTGGCGCTAGTGTGCACCGGGTCCTTGGGTGAATTAGAAGCGGATTCTCCAGAGGATAAATTGACCGAGTCTTCTTGATGATTAGATTCGTCAACATCCACTTCAAACGGATTACGCTCTAGCTCAGGTCCTACGGGTTCGTGTATGTTGTCTTGTTTCATTGGTGACTAAATGGTTAGCGGTCTAACTCTCTTGACATCAATTCTCAGATCCACACTTACGTCTTCAATTAAAGGCTCTGTGTCATTAGTCGTAACATCATTATGCTGAGGAGCGGATTCTTTTTCCTCTTGTAGTAGTATCAGATCCCTCCGACTAGGCTTTGCTAGCGGGTTCCAGTGCTCGTTCAAAGACATGTGGATCTATAGTGCTCTGGCCACAGGGTTAGCAGAAACGGGCAGAAACGACGCTCTTCACACTTACTTCGAGCCACCTGTTGAAGCAGTACAAGCCAGATGCGGACAGTGTTCGTAGAGAGTATAGGACGTTCGAAATACAACAAAAACCAATCCCGTTAAATTCTCAATCTGGCGCCGAATGTTGTACTAATTATTTGGTAATTCCGATGGTCGTTATTTGCTGGCATGAACGCACATGCACGCGCGGCGCCAGAAATAACACTCACACTACCTACCATATTAGCTAGCTAATGTGGGCGCGCGTCGCGTTGTCACATTTATTGTTTGACGCGGAGTTACACCGACCCTGAACCTTCTGTGTGTGCGTTTATTCAGAATACATAAATAGAAACGAAATAGACATTATAAAAAAAAAAAGCACTATTCGAGGGGGAGGGGGTTAGTTTTCTTGAACGATCACCTCGCTGGCGATTTTCTCGTTAACCTGTTCCTGATCCAGCGGTCTGACCGGTCCAGTGAACCACTTTCTGGCGGACACAAACCACGAGAGCAGCGCACCTCCGCCGACAATTGCGACCGCAACGACGGTGTAGTTGAGGGTTTGCGAATTGACCGGCGTCTGTGAGGGCAGGCAAAAGACGACGGTAATAAATAGGACCCAGAGGCAGCAGAGGATTGCAACTGGCTTTGAGAACACGCCCAAGTCAAAGGGGCCCTTTTTGAAGTATTGAGGGAAGATGAGGCCAACAAGCACCGGCAATGCATACGAAATATAGAGTCCAATCGTAGCAATTGAGGTGGCGGCGGAGAAGGCCACGTCTGAGCCCAGGGACGGCAGCGAAAGACAGAAGGACAAGAATGCGGCCAACCAGACGGTTCTGATGGGGGATTGGAACCTTTTGTCCACGTTGTTGAAGAACTGCGGGATTCCGCCGTCTCTAGCAAAGGCAAACATCATTCGACTGTTGCTGGTGAGACAGAAGAGACCGCAATGCCACACGCAGACCAAAATCAGGGTCATCAACACCAACGCGCCGTTTTCACCGAATATTTGAACCAAAATCGTCAGGACTGGCTGGTCGTATTTGGAGTTGAGCACAGCGTCGAAATCCTGGATGGAGAAGAGCATTGCGAGGATGACGAAGAAGCCGAAGACGGAGGAAATGCCAATTGAGCTCACCACCCCGATCGGCGCAGACCAGGCGGCGTTGGTGGTTTCCTCCGACATGTGCGCGGAGGCGTCGAAGCCGGTGATTGTGTACTGGCTCATCAAGAGGCCAACCACCGCAACGTAGGCCGGGGACGCCCGCTCGCCCCAGGTCGGTGTTCCCTCGACCACACTGGTGGCGTCGTTGAACTTGGCGAACACGAACTTTGCCGATTGGTGGGTGGGCGCCTTGGCCAGCACGGCGATGCAGAGCGAGCACACGCCGAGACTGTGGAGGAGGATGGACGAGTTGTTGAAGTACTTCAACGTGCGGACCCCAAACGTGTTGATGAGTCCGTGGGAGACCAGGATTGCGGCGTAGATTCCGACGGTTTTCGGCGCCGTGGGCTCGTAATCAGACTTGACGGTCGCGGTGGTGCTAACCAATTGGGCCAGGCCGAAGGAAACTCCTGTGGTCACTCCGACCTGTCCCAAAAGGTTATACCATCCGGTGATCCAAGAAGCGAACGGGGCCCATCGGGGATGGGACAGAATCGCCGCCCAATAATACGGCCCACCACTGGTGGGCACAGACGACACGATTTCGGCCATTGCGAGTCCGACCATCATGGTGAACGCGTTCACCACGATCCACCCGATCGACATGACAGCGGGCCCACCCGTCGTCAGTCCGTACGAAAACAGGGTCGTGGTACCGGTGATGATACTGATGATCGAGAAGGACGCTCCGAAGTTGTGCAGCACCGTCCACTCTCGCTTCAGCTCCTGCTCGTAGCCGAGCTGTTCCAGGGCTGCCACATCGGCGTCCTGCGTGATCTGGGTTTGAACGGTTTTATCTCGAGTCATGGTGGGATTGTGTTGTTACTGTTACGTCGCAAAAACACGCCCTATTCTCATTGTGTCCCGCAACAAGCGGCAGCATCCTCTCAATTTATACTTTTCCACCTTCACCCCGATGATCACCAATGATGTGCGGGGGGGCCCCGGTCAATAGCCAGTGGTATCTATCCAACTGAAACAGTCCGCGTTGGGTGCGCTCCCCGCTATCTCTAGTGCGCGGCTCGCCATTAGCATGGTCCTATCTCTGATAACCGCACACCACACACCCTATCAGCGGCCGCTCGATCCAGCGCACGTAGTATCCTGGGACCTCATGTTGCATTTTGCACCAGCTCCCCTCATTCGCCGTGTGTACACGCCCTTCCAGCTTCTATGCAACTCGTATTACCCATTGGTGGCCGATACGAAGCGATGGCCCCTTGGGTCGGGCTCGTTCGCGGACCCCCTCCACCGGCGTCTAAAGGTCGACGTTCTGTCAGACTGCAATGGACCCTGGCGGCTTCTTTTTTCTCCGAAAAGAAGAAAAAAGGTAGCTCTGCGAGGCTGAACTACGTAGGGCGTGTGTGCCTCCGGCGGCTTCTTTTTTCTCTGAAAAGAAGCAAAAAAGGTAGCTCTGCGAGGCATCAGTGCTTTTGCTTCTTTTCTAGAAAAGAAGGCCGCCCGCAGGGCAATACACAGACCCCGTAGGGCGCGTGGTGCCTCCGGCGGCTTCTTTTTTCTCCGAAAAGAAGCAAAAAAGGTAGCTCTGCGAGGCAATTCCAGTGCTTTTGCTTCTTTTATAGAAAGGAAGGCCGCCCGCAGGGCAATACACAGACCCCGTAGGGCGCGTGGTGCCTCCGGCGGCTTCTTTTTTCTCCGAAAAGAAGCAAAAAAGGTAGCTCTGCGAGGCAATTCCAGTGCTTTTGCTTCTTTTCTAGAAAAGAAGGCCGCCCGCAGGGCAATACACAGACCCCGTAGGGCGTGGTGCTTTTGGTTCGGTTTGGTTATGCAGTGTGGAGAGCGGCATCCGTTGACGGAGCCCGAATCTCTGGTTCGTCTTCAGAACTGCTTGTGGGAAATCAGCAGATTGAGGCGTTCGGAGGAGAGCTGTATCCAGACAACAATAATCTCAGCTGTCGTTTTGGTGCATTTCCTCAGCGTCTCCGGTACTTTGCGCGGCAATGCCACAAAAACGAAGTAACGGTGAAGAATCGCTATAAACGCTGACACAAGAGTATAATATCTTACTAGCTCTTACTTATTTCTGGTGCCGTTGGTCCAAAGGACAGTCTTACTCTCATATTCTCTCCGCTGCTTACTTTGAGTGCTTTTGGTTCTTTTCTACACTCTTCCCTCTCTGCCTCTCCGCAGGGCGTAGTGCCTCCGGCGGCTTCTTTTTTCTCCGAAAAGAAGCAAAAAAGGTAGCTCTGCGAGGCTGAACCAGTGCTTTTGCTTCTTTTCTAGAAAAGAAGGCCGCCCGCAGGGCAATACACAGACCCCGTAGGGTGTAGTGCCTCCGGCGGCTTCTTTTTTCTCCGAAAAGAAGCAAAAAAGGTATCTCTGCGAGGCAAGCCAGTGCTTTTGCTTCTTTTCTAGAAAAGAAGGCCGCCCGCAGGGCAATACACAGACCCCGTAGGGTGTAGTGCCTCCGGCGGCTTCTTTTTTCTCCGAAAAGAAGCAAAAAGGTAGCTCTGCGAGGCTGAACCAGTGCCTTTGAAAAGAACTCCGCCCGACGGGCATTCTTCCTTTAACTACTTAGTTTGAGTGCTTTGGGTTCATTTAGGACCGGACACTCTTTCTCTGGTCGCTCATCGCCCGCATAATTGCCTATGCGAGCGCGATGGGGCCCCAGGTGGTGCCGTGTGCACAGCCGTGTGTGGCATCAAACAGGGGGCCCCGGAGGGTGGTGCAGTCAACACATTACGTCGAGAATGGCACCGGGGGAGATTTGGCTAGAAGTGTCCAAATACGTGAGGGCCACGGACTACGTGAGCCTACGCTGTACTTGCAGGGGATTGAACGAGCTGCTTGTGGGAGCGCAATGGAGCGAGGTCGCAGTGAACCCACCACCCACGGGGCCTGAGAGCCGCTACATGGCCGTTCATGGAGACGGCCTCGACAACGCACGAGAACGGTCGTGGCTGGCGTGTTTGCGGAGATACTCACGCCACGTCCGCCGAATGAAGATCTGGGCAGTCGAGGCGGACACGCTCAACAGAGCAGTAGTTGGCTGGGTCCGGCTGCTGAATCGTCTGAATGTGACGCTGATTGGCCCGTTGAACGCCCGGTTGGTGGACTTTGTTGGCGCCACCCACGAGCATTACGACGTGGTCAATCTGACGGTCTCGCTGGACCTGGTTATGCCCCAGCGACTGGTGCAACTCCACCACGCCGACTGGACGGGCAAGATCGAGGCGCTGTCCATCACGACGCCGACTCCATTCGAAGCGTGGGCGTCGTGCCTGCTCAGACATCTGGATCCGCGCAAGCTGCAGGTGCTGGATCTGAGCTGCGTCCCGGTCAGTGCGCACGAGCTCAAGGCCGTCTTCACGTCCTTCACCCGATTGACTAGTCTGAAGATCACGTCGATGATCCAGAACCCGTCTGGGGTCGACTGGATCCCGTCGAGCGTGAAAACGCTGTCGTTCCATCCCACCCACCACGACGTCAGGAAAATCGCACCGCACAGTTCCACCACCACTAATGGGTCCCAGGTCGAGCAATTGACCATCAACCGCGCTCTGAAGCTGGGTCCAGGCGAGCCCACCGGTCTCTATCACGGCTACAACTTTGCCAATGTCACCCGTCTCGTCGTCAGCGACACCAGCAAGGACACGCTGGATTTTATCCGCCAGATCCAGGCCCGTTCGAGGCGCAAAGTCCTGGTGTTGAGGTGCTGAGATTGCCCAGATCGATGGGGAGGAATTGCCCTGCGGGCGGCCTTCTTTTCTAGAAAAGAAGCAAAAGCACTGGTAGTGGGGCCTCGCAGAGCTACCGCCGGTGACTACATGGTCGTGTATTGCCCTGCGGGCGGTCTTCTTTTCTAGAAAAGAAGCAAAAGCACTGGTAGAGAGCTACCGCCTGGGACTGCATGGGTCGTGTATTGCCCTGCGGGCGGCCTTCTTTTCTAGAAAAGAAGCAAAAGCAGTGGTGGCGGGGCCTCGCAGAGCTACCTTTTTTGCTTCTTTTCGGAGAAAAAAGAAGCCGCCGGAGGCTAACAGAGGCTGCCAGACGATATTGCTACATTATACATTATCTCAACATGGCTACTTCTAACAGATACTGTTCAAACCCGAGAGTCACGTACCCGTCACGGTCCGTGTCGAACTTCTTGAACGAGTCAGTGATGCGCTTGAGGTTGATGCAGGATTGGACGAACATGTCGAAGGAGATTGTGCGGTCGCCATAGCGGTCGATGTGGGAATAGGACCCGAAGAGGTTGTGCACACACTGGTTGGAGAGTGAATAGCCGAACGCGCTCAGGGCCCGACAGTACTCGTCATAGGTGATGGAACCACTGCGGTTGAGATCGAACTTGTCGAAGATCTTGCGCCAATCCCTCAAATAGCGCCAGAGGTTGCCAAACTCCTCAAAGTCGATGGCCCCGTCTCCGTTGCGATCAAACATCTTGATCATCAGTCGGACGGTGTCCCTGTTGAACTTTGTGTAGTCACCATTGACCAGTGCGCTTCCCAGCTCGCTCTCACTCAAGGTACCGTTGCCGTTACGATCCACGCCGCTGAAGAGCGCTCTGAGGTTGGTGTCCGGGGTCCGTCGACCGCTGGGGACTGCAGACGAATTGGACTGGGATCTTCCCGGGGGCATTCTCTGAGACGGTCGTGAGGACGCTGCAGACGACGGAGGGACCCCGTAGGGCATGTGTGGAGACGGTGCAGACGGGTGATGGTATGGGTTGGGCGGAGGACTGGTCTGCGGAAAGCTGTTGTGATGGCCCAGCGGCGGAGGACGCCCCTGAGGGGGCGGTGGGGGCTGTGTGGCTGGATATGGCTGTGGCGGAGGGTATCTAGGATCGTGTTGTGGCTGTGGTGGCGGTGGGGGAGGAGGAGGAGGAGGCTGCTGATGAGGTTGATACTGGCGATAGGGCCCGCCATTGGGCCCATATCGCGGTGCAGGCGGAGGTGGAACGTTATTGTAGGGGGCCGACCCACCTGGGTTGTGACTGTCCGGGGGACCAAACGTCTCAGCAGGCGTCGGGAAGGTCTGGAGGGGTTAGTCTCGACCGTGAAGTAGATACACAGGCACACACACTTACAGGCAACGAATCTTTTCCCATGTTGCGACGGAGATGTAGTCAGAAAGAGGGAAAAAAAAAAAAAATTATTATTATATACAATGCCCTTTCTTTTTTACCGGTACTCCCCCGTGGTGCGCTCGTGCGTTGGGACGAATGTATGCAACAACAAAGCCGGATGGCTAGTTTGACAGTTTCTTAAAATAGCGATCACGTGAACGGGGGATTTTCCAGTGGAACGGAACAGGTGACGCTTGCTGGTGACTGGTTGCGGATGATGTGAGGTTGCGGTGCACGTATTGAGACTGGAGTGAGCATCGCAGACATTGCAGGGTTTGAGCACATTGCTGGTGCACAGCAGGGTGCGGTTCGGAGTGGACACTACTATGACATAGTATATGCACTGACTGCGGGCTGCATATTAAAGTGAGACCTCCGGTGGGCCCCGGTCAGGAACAGGAAGGCACCAGGACGCTCACTGGAGTGAGAGCCAACAGAGAGAGAGAATGTGTGTGTGAAATATTATACATATGCATATCTCTCTGTGAGAGGAGACTATGCACAAGCCACACACTGTATAATATGTGGGTGTAAAGAAGAAAAAACGTAGAGAGACATTTCGTGGACCCCACGTGACGTAGACTCAAGGGGACGCTTTCCTTAAGCTTCAAAAAAAAGTAGCACAGCTAGACACACGAGTGCTTTTGCTTCTTTTCTAGAAAAGAAGGCCGCCCGCAGGGCAATACACGAGTATGATACAGCGGTTGTTATTTTTGTTTTGATTTTGAATCCAAACGTAGAGAGACATCTCGCGGACCCCACGTGACGTAGACTCAAGGGGACGCTTTCCTTAAGCTTCAAAAAACAGTAGCACAGCTAGGCACACGAGTGCTTTTGCTTCTTTTCTAGAAAAGAAGGCCGCCCGCAGGGCAATACACGAATATTATACAGCGGTTGTTATTTTTGTTTTGATTTTGAATCCAAACGTAGAGAGACATTTCGCGGACCCCACGTGACGTAGACTCAAGGGGAGGCTTTCTTAAGCTTACAATCATTTTTTTTTTTTTTTTTTTTGCTTCTGTTTAGTAAAAAGTAAAAAAGGTAGCACAGCAAGGCACACGAGTGCTTTTGCTTCTTTTCTAGAAAAGAAGGCCGCCCGCAGGGCAATACACGACCCATGTAGCCTCCGACGGTAGCACTACACTGTAAGCTTACAATCATTTTTTTTTTTGCTTCTGTTTAGTAAAAAGTAAAAAAAGGTAGCACAGCGAGGCACACGAGTGCTTTTGCTTCTTTTCCAGAAAAGAAGGCCGCCCGCAGGGCAATACACGACCCATGTAGCCTCCGACGGTAGCACTACACTGAGAGGGTGGGGGGAGCTTCGACACCCAGATATATATGATACAGCGGTTGTTATTTTTGTTTTGATTTTGAATCCATCACTCTCCTACATTACAATAAAAACACATACGAAATTACTTAAGCAGAAGTAGAGTTAGCTCTGAGAGAAGAGGCTCTTCTCTTCTTGATCTCAGCCTTCTCGGCCTTCTTTTCTTGCACACGCTTGGCCAACAATTGGGCGTATTCAGCAGCAGCGTCCTTTTGAGCTTGGGCGTTTCTAAGTTTTTGGGCTCTGAGACGTCTCTTGCGTTGCAAAGTCTGAGGAGTAACGAGACGTTGGATCTTTGGAGCCTTGGTGTAGGTCTTTTCACCCTTGGTGACCTCACGACGAATGACGAACTTGCGGACGTCGTCTTCCTTGGTCAAACCGAAGAACTTTCTGATGTGGTTAGCTCTCTTTGGTCCCAATCTCTTTGGAACTTGGGCGTCGGTGAGCCCTTCAATTTCGGCGTCACCTTGCTTGAGAACAACCAAGCTGAGGACAGCAAGATCTGGACCGACGATACATCCACGGACGGACTTTCTCTTACGTTCACCGGTTCTTCTTGGTCTGTAACAGGAGTGGCCCTTAGCCAACAAGAGTCTGACACGGGTTGGGTGCAAAACACCTTGCTTCATTGGGAAACCTTGCTTGTCGTTACCTCCGGTGATCTTGAAGATGTAACCCTTGAATTCGTCACCAACGGCTTCACCTTCAACTTCTTGTCCCATACGCTTGTCGTAGAAGACTCGGAGACGTTGTTCGTCGTCGATTTCGATCAGCTTTTGAGTGCCGTTAGCTGGGTAGGCGATGTTGAGCTACATTCATTCTCGTTAGTACACACACACTCTCTCTCTTTACGTGCGAACACTTCGCCGTCAAACATACCTTCATGATGTGCTGCTGTTGTGTTGTCGAAGTGGTCTTCCAAGCCTGCTTTGAAAGAAAAAGAGGTGAGTAGCGGTGCCCACCCGGGAGCGTTTGAGTGGGACTGTGTGCCTGGATGTACGCCGGGTTGAGCTCTTTTACGCATGGGCTTGGTTGGGACTTTTCAACCGTTTGAAATTTTACTTCAAAAAAACAGTCACTGAAAAATTTTACTGTTCCCTTTGAGCCTGTTAGGGTTTTGACCTAGTAGTGGGAAAGAAAACAAAAAAAAAAAATCGGGTGCGGCGCACCGACGCGACTGTGCTGACTAATTGAATATATAGTTATCGTTCCTTAACTGATTGTGTGTGCGCTGATCGGTCATTGCAGTCATTCAACCACTTTTATCTATAAAAGCACCGGACTCGCCGGGGGCCCAATGTAATATTCTACTACATGTAATTACAGGAGAGATAGTATTGAAATTATGACTACTGTATACGACGCTAGCTGCCATTGTGGTGCTGTGGTGTTTACTGTGGATCTGGGGGAAGATGGGTTTAAAACAGCCCGCCGATGCGATTGCTCCTTTTGTCGGATGAGGGGGGCAGTGGCTCTTTCGGCTCCAATTGAATTGCTCAAAATAAGCTCTGGAGAAGACAAGCTCACAGAGTACAGTTTCAACACTCATACGGCAAAACACTATTTTTGCTCAATCTGCGGTATATACACTCATCACAAACGACGTTCCAATCCGAATGAGTATGGCATCAATGCTGCCTGTCTCAAGGGCGTGTCTCCGTTCGACTTTAGCGAAGTCTGGGTTACCAACGGCCGCCACCACTCCAGTGATGGGGGTACGAAGAAGTTTTCGGGAGTCTTGAGATATGAGACAGTCTGAATCCATATGTGTAGTTTTCAATTCATTGATTAATCTAGTGCTTCTGTGTACTGTCTAATTTTAGCCGAGGCGTTAATCAACAGGGTTCGGCTGCTCCTCAATTGGGAAATGATTCCTTTTTTTGGAATAATCCCAAGACTGTGTGCATAAGAGGCGGAGAGTTGCATGAGGTAATTTTTTTTTTTTTTTTTTTTTTTTCTTTGAGTGTCCCTGGGCCAAATTTAGTTTGATTCGAAAAAGCCTATGCATATTCCTATAAATATTTTACACATATAAAGAAGGTATTATATAAAAATGATGTCTTGGGGGATAATTTTTTTTTTTTTTTTTTTGGTGCATGTCAATATATGGAATTATTTATAGATCTCCATTACAATGTATGCATAGTAGTAAGAGATACAAATATGCATATGCAATATGCATACACATAGTAAAAGGGATTGTTCACAAAAAAGAAAAAAAAAAAAAAAGGTTATAAATATAAATATACATCATCATCATCATCATCATCTTTCAAGCTTGATCCTCTTTGCCATTGCATTTTCCGATTCGGGACCTTCAGGCCTTTTGCGGTCATCAGAGAAATTTTGGGACGCTGCATGAGTTACCGGCGTGTTGTTGAATTGCAAGGGAGACGGTAACATGTCATTGGAATTGGATAGATGATTTGGTTGCCTTATTGGCGGATGGGATGGCGGCGGTAATTGTTGTTGTTGCGGTGTCTGATGTTGCTGGTGCTGGCTATTATTACCGTAGCTAGGAGGAAAGCTCCACTCTGAACCGTAAAAATTCGAGGGCGAAGGCAACAAATCATGGACGTATTTTGACGGCAATGCAGCGGATAGCGGAGTCTGCTCACCATTGAAATTACCACCAGAATTGCTATTATTATTATTATTGTTGTTGTTGTTGTTGGGCGGAGGTGGCGGCGGAGGATGATGGTGAGAATGAGCCGTCGTTGTAGTGTTATTACCGGAATTATTGGAAACAAGAGGAGGTCGACCAAACGGATTTCCGGGACCTACCGAATTTGCTGGATTTAAATATGATGACGGTGAAGGAGGAGGTAATGTCATTGACGAGCCCCACGGACCGGCCGAGGTTGGTAAAGACGGACCACCATTTTGCTGCTTGTTTGTGGAGTTATTGGGCGTGTTAGTACCCGCATTATTGGATGCATTGGAGGATGAGGTTGAGGAGGTTGGTTCGTCTTTGATATTAATGTTAGGTTGGGGATCGTTAGAGTCTTCGTTATTAGAGTTTGCTGAGAGGTTTTCCTTTGAGTTTTCGGTGGGGGTGGCGGATGATTCGTTCGGTATTTGAACCGTCAATTTTGGGCGCATGCTTTGTGGCGTTGGTCCGTTTTCGACCGATTGAGCTCGATAATATACTGGTGCCTGTTGTTGTTGTTGTTGGTGAGGCAATTGATGTGGCGGTGGCGGTGGCGGATGGATCTGCTGTTGCGGTTTACTTGGATCCGGGCCGAAAGAATACATCTGACCATTGTGGTTTTCCATGGGAAAACGCTGATATTGCTGTTGTTGTTGTTGTTGTGGAGGAGGAGGTGGTGGTGGCGGTGGCGGTGGCGGTGGTGGTGCTGCAGTTGCCGCTTGGAGAGGGTGCTTGGCCCCATGGTGCTGCTGATGGTGATGATGCTGTTGTTGTTGCTGACGATGATGATGATGCTGCTGGAGATATTGATACTGGAAGTCATCATTTTTGGCAGAAACAGCGGAAGGCAGCGTGCCCAACGACGCACCGCGGCGATGATGGGCCATGGCAGCCTGAGCATGCGATATGTGAGAGGGATGCGCCGGCTGCGGGGGCCTAGGAGGCTGAGACCCCCGTAGCATGGGGGAAGAATGGTTTGACTTGAGCGTGCCCGTGTCGCTTTCTCCGCCATCCTCATCCTTGATAGCAATATCGTCGGTCTTTTCATAATCACTACATCTTTTCGACTCATAGGGTTGGGTCTGAAAACAAGACGGTTAGTATCGAACGCAACAGAGAGAGAGAAAAGAGAATTCTAGACTCACCATTCCATATCTATTGATGACTTCTTGCGGCTCATCACACGAAGAAAACTCATAAAGTTTCTTCTTGTTGTTTCCAAAAATTATAACTGTCACGTCGGCCTGACAAAGCACAGCCAGTTCATAAGCTTTTTTGAACAGCCCTGTTTTCCGTTTCAAAAAGGTACTATTGCAGATTAGTGATGAAGATCCTCCACATAATCAGGACGATAGTATACTTACACGTTTCTATTGCGTTCATCCGCCAACGGCTGGATAGCGATCTTCCGTCGACCCATTTTCAATCAAAAATCAGTTGGTCTGTCTTGTTGGTGGCGGTGCTTGTGTTTTTTTCCCCTGGATATATATTACAAGAGAATGATATAAATAGATATAGCTAGGAGAGAGGGTGTAAAGGGGAAAAAAAAAAAAAAAAAAAACGCGGAGTCCCAACCTGATAAAAGAAAAACAAAAATAGGTTCTACTTTGCTTCTGAGATAATCAAATCTTCCTAAAACGGATAAAAGAAGAGCTATCGGGGGAGAGGATCTTTTCTTTTTTAATTTTTTAAAGGTAAGTGGGAAAGAGCAGAAAAAAAAAAACAACAAAAAAAAAAAAAAAAAAAAAAAAAAAA
>JAJLUR010000016.1:0-30687 GCA_030674225.1 Blastobotrys terrestris | reverse complement strand
AACGGCTCGACCCCTGAAACCAGCTCAAAAATTAAATCTATTTATAGAACGCACCCTGTTTTGGTCAAATGAGGAAAAAAAAAAAGAAAAGGACTCAAAAGCCGAATAAAACAGTCTCTAATCTATTTTTATATTTAACCAGAAAAAAAATAAAAAAAATTAAATAATAGCAAAAAAATATAATAAATATATCCCCTCTCTCTCTCTCTCTCCTCTTTTTCTTTTTTCCTCTGTTCATGTGGATTCGCTGCTGATGATTGCTCGGATCTTGCTTTCCTGCTGTCACCGATCCCACCCACATCCACCCACCCCGCCTGTGTGATGTCACATCAGCCTGCATCGGCACGTTCCTAGTTTGACCAACGCTTCGGGTCGATGTGAGCTGTGTCACTAAATATAGAATCGTTGGCGATCCGTTCAGGTCCCTGCGGCATAGGAATGAGCGTTGTGTTGATCCATGGTTGGGAGCCAGCCTCCTGCTTTTCCCATACGGAGTATTTCCAGCGTCCGAGATTGTCGCGATCAATACTTCCGGCGGAATGGCTTCCTATCTACAGCACTCTGTAACGTCATAACGGCGTGCGTTGAAAGGATGGACATATGCATATCTTTTCTTTTTGTGTCGGCCTGAGTCCCGAGCCAGCTGGTCTCAGATTCATCAAGGCGGCCTGGAAGGTGTAGGCAGCTACAGCTTCCTGTCTATCCTCCTCAGCTAGCGGCATTCGGATCCACCTCTGTGTGTATCACAGCGTACACAAGATGTTATACGGGGATCCCCAGGGTTGGTTCTAATGCAGCCTAGCGTACTTAGCCACACCCCACAACCCGGCTTAGACCGAAAGGTACTCTTTTTCAGCTGCATGTCTCATCTTTGGCATAGCTAGCTAGCTATCTCAATGCCTCCAGCTTGTCTTCATCAAGCCGCGCAGTATGGTATATAGTAATTGTGACCCTGTCGATCATGTATTCTATTCTCCTGTGCGACCAGGGGGCCGGCAACAACCTTCTTTTCCGGATGTTCCATTGCCCTGCGGGCGGCCTTCTTTTCCAGAAAAGAAGCAAAAGCACTAGTACTGGTGACAGCCTCGCAGAGCTACCTTTTTTGCTTCTTTTCGGAGAAAAAAGAAGCCGCCGGAGGCTACATGGGCCGTGTATTGCCCTGCCTAGCAAAGCAAAGCTTAAAACCTCCGGAGCAGTCCAAACGAAACCAAAGTGCGAGTCTAGCTGAACGCTGAACCAATTCCCCTCTCAGAGCTAAATTGCCCTGGAGGAGGCCGTCACCATCTTTTCTAGAAAAGCACAGTAAAAGCGCTTCCATTCTAGGGGATGGGTAGGACCTCACTGAGCTCCTTTTTTTTTTTTTTTTTTTTTTTTTTTTTTTTTTTTACTACGTGTCTAAACTAAAGCATCGACGCATCGTAGAGCTATGCATACCCTTACTGCCTCCTCTGGAGAAAAGAATCTGCCGGCGAGGAGAACACGGCATTTTGACCCACACAGTTATAACTATCCGCCCCCCCACTGGCGCAGAACAAAAGTCCCATAGTAAGACATCACTGTATTAGCAATACATTTTGTGTTTTTAATACATCATATTATTTACTGGTTAAAAGAAGGGTTGTAACCACCTGGAGCGGTTTCCTTGTCAGCAGCCTTTCTTCTGTAACCGTCGTCACCACCGAAACCACCTCTGGCTCTTCTGTCTTCACGGGCTGGTCTGCCGCCGGCAATTGGGGCACGAGCTTGCTTCTTGTGAGTGTTTGGAACAATTTCAGTTGGAAGGTGTAGCCATTCTCTGAGATATTCAACACCCTCGTCGGTAAGGGTGTAGTAGTAGTATTGCCATGAGAATTGGGTCTTGACGTAACCTCTGGAGGTGAGGGATTGGAGAGCCTTAATAACGTAAAGGTTCTTGGTGTCGATGTCGTCGTGCTTGATTTCGAAGTCCTTCTTAGCAACAACAACACCCTCTGCATCTACGTTAGAATTTTTTTTCTACCTTTGGACTCGGAGCATTTCACTTACCTTGGAAAAGATAGGAGTGGATCTTCTTACGGTCTTCCTTTGGAATCAGCATTATGTATCGTCTTGTCGGTGATTATGAAAGTTCTAAAATCCAACCTCTTTCGACTATCTGTGAGTGGGTTTGCGTGTGTCGGTCCCAGCCGGTTTGTAGCGCATTTCCTGGAACGCATCGGCGTAGGCCACAGGCTGCTGCGGTTTTTCAACTCCCATCTCCCAAAACTTGTGAAAACTATTTTTTTGTTGTTGTGACTGCTTACTACCGGGCCGGCGAAGCCCTAATATCCCACCCCTCCATGTGGTATCGCCCCGCCTGGACAGACTGTCTGATAATACACTTATGTTGGTCGATAAGAGCGATAGAGATAACCGGAAACTTTCACAGCAGCGAAATCGGCCACTAATTCATCGAAAGTTATTTCCTGTCGGCGGTCAAGAGTACAATTGAGCCTCATGGAGAGGAGAGGCGCATTCTGCGAATTGTCCTGGGAGCCGCCATCCTTTTCTATAAAAGAAGCAAAGACACACTGGCCGCTCCTCCCTTCACAGAGCTACCGTACCTTTTGTTCTGCCTATTTCTCGTAGGAAATCAAAAGCTGTTTTTCCGGACAGCCGGAGACATCATTCCTTTCAATTCGTACTACATCCCCGGGCCGGGAAGTGCCCGACCTCCGATCTCCGATGGGACCGTCAGCGCATCGGGACCAAAGAAAATTGGGGTGGCTGATAACGGCGAGAATAGGAGCAGCAGATCTACCGCTATTTCGTTACTAACTCAGAAACCATTCTTACACAACCATGGCACCCACGTTGACCGGGCAGGATGTACTGCTTCACCAATCGACGCCCTCACCGCAACCACCGCCACCCAGACACTCCCGGAACCTTTCGAGGGGCCAGGAGCCGCCACCGAAGAGACCGATAAAGCGCAGAGTGTGCGATTTTGTGGTCCAGGTCCGCAATGCGATTGTGGACTTCCTGACAGAATATCGAATCTTCCGTGTGCCAATTCTGAATTGGCTGATTATTGTGTTATACGCGGCTTTCTTGATTCGTCTGAGTCTGCGTTTTAAACAGCTATATAAACGCCAACCGTTAATCACATCCATGGTGACCAATATCCTGTTGTATGGATTAGCAGACACGCTGGCGCAGACACTATCATCTATGATTGCATTTAGACCGGAACCACTAGACCAGTTGCATCCGGCATTCGTTCGGTTCGTCCTGGAAAAGGGCCGTCCCAGACGAGTGCTGTTATACGAAGAGGACCGTGAGGAAGCGGACAATCTTCTTGAACTCGGGCTTACAGATGAAGAGCACGAACGACAGCCGCCTTCGTTGCCCAAATCGGACGTCAGAGCCGAAATTTTCCATTTCCGGCGATTGGCCCTATTTACTGTATGGGGGTTTGCATTATCCTTCTTTCAATCTCCGTGGTATGCATTTTTGAACTCACTGAATGAAGACAACCAATTTTTGTCCGTCTTGAGACGCGTGCTGACTGATCAACTGTGCTTTTCGCCCGTCTCTTTGTTTTGTTTCTTCATCTATACCACCAAGATAATGGAAGGGGGCGATCGTGGGGCTGTGATCAAGAAGCTCAAAGAGGCGTATTTACCCACATTGGTGTTGAACTACGCCATCTGGCCCGCTGCCCAGTTTGTCAATTTCCTCTTTATCCCTGGTCCAATGCAAATCCCCTTTTCTTCGACTCTGGGTGTTTTCTGGAACGCATACCTGTCCCTGAAAAATGCATCTTCGTGAGACATCGGAAACCCACGCCTCACATAGAAGTAACTGCGCCGCACGCTCATGCATAAGTTACCATAAAAGCAGGGGTTTCAAAATCACGTCTCCCTGCATGCATATTTTTGTGAGTGTATTTTTTCAGTCACCATTCCCGGATCCGTCCTTCCCCCCGTATTGGTATTGGTATTTATTTTTATTTTTCTGTCCACATTCAATTGGTTATTATATTCTTACACAACAACGATGGCCGTACAACGACGGAATCTGCTTGCAATCTTACTGTGTGTGATAGTGTTTCTACTGTTCTTGGATCAGCTATATTCTGGTTATGCTACTGCTAGTCCCGTGGTTAGTCCAGTCATCCAGATCGAACAACGCGTAGATGACACCGGACCCAGCTCAGCCCAGTTGTTGAATCAGAATGAACTTGACAGCAAGCTGATATCCAACGAGCACGAGGATTTGCATCGACAGCTTCAAGCAAAGGAATACGAAAACTTGAAACTGATCTATTCTGGGAAACTTCGACAGCTGGATTTCCCTAGAATCGTTCTCTTGACGGCTTGTGACGCCAATTGCGACCAGGAAACGTTAAACAAGTCTATCCACAATCGTGAGGATTATGCAAGTCGATATGAAAATGTGATTCATCATTACATCGATCTGGAAAAGTATAAACAAGGTTCAGACCCAACCGCTTCGAATGCATGGCTCAAAATCCCAGCCATACAGGAGGTGTTCAGAATAGCACCGGAAGCGGACTGGGTTTGGTGGCTTGACGTCGATGCGATAATTATGAATAAACATATCAACCTGTCGCGTCATGTTCTCGCTCCACAAGTTGTTGAATCAGTTTTGGCCTACGACCATCCGCTTCGATACACTGACGCAAAATTCCATGGCCATCAATACTTATCCAGAAAAGACCGTCCACGACCAAGGGACCTGGATCTTCTCATCTCACAGGACGACTTGGGTTTGAACGCTGGTTCATTTTTTTTGAGGAGGTCAGCCTTTAGTGATATTTTGCTGGACTTGTGGAGGTCGGTAGACGAACGGGACCACTGGAATAGGCATGAACAGGACGGCTTGATCCATTTGCTGCTAACATACAAATCCCTGTTGCGTCACGTTGCCCTGGTTCCACAAAGACTGTTTAATTCCTACCACGATGAGACCAAATCCCGTCTTTGGAGATTTCAGCCGGGAGATTTTGTGGTTCATTTTGCCGGAAAGGGTAAGTTGCCCAATTTCAAATCCCTTTACGATTCATATTATAAACAAAGCCAAATTCGTTAGTATTTATTTCCACACATATCTGCATTAATAATAGAATAGTATAACTGTCAAGCGATAGACCCCTCTATTTCATTCGCTTCGTTCGTAAAATCTACAGCCACAGTAGACGCACGCATCTAAACTGTCTAATAACATACTCCCGATGACGCTGTTTTGTATTTCTGTGCGCTTCAGGGCCTTTCGCCAACAACCGGTGCACGTTAAGCAATCGACTGCCATCAATGGCAATAAAGTGATGCAACACCTTTTCCATGGGATTTGGCCCTGTTCAGAAGCCGAATAACTCGTAATTTTATGAGCATCAGCCTGGGATTTGAAATCAAATTCCTGTTCGAAAAATCCACCAGAAATCTTTATTATATCGGCGGAATCCCCAGTCGCTTGAGGATTTTCGTACTTCAGATGCGGTGCTACGTCGTCAACGAAACAGCTTAAGGAATATAAAATCGCACGGTCCAGATCATTGGCAGCCGTAAACAATTCTGGATACTGTTTAACATATTTGAGAGTCGTTATTGCGATAAGCTTGACCACTAGCTCCTCCAGGTTGTCTTTCTTACCGTAATGTGACAGCAGACGCAGCCTGTCTAAAGTTTTGTCATGTATTAATGCCTCGCAGAGGTCTCTACCGAGCTCACCTTGAGACTGTCGCGAATCGCTTAGGTTTAGCTCGATCAGCTCGGCATCTGACATGACGCCTTCTTGGAAACTCTCAAACATCTTGGCTCGATACTCATCTCGATGAACAGGCGGTACCGCTCGCGTGAGCGCCTTGATCTCCCACCAGGAACACAAGGCTGACCCGCTATTTATTGGCCAAGGTTCAGGCAGTTTGGGAACAGTATGTGAGAGCGGTAAGAACGCGATTCTTCTGGATTGACCGGAGTTAATTGGATACCGCAACTTTTTCCCTTGAAAGATAGCATAAGCTACGGCCATAAACGTTCCGTGTGGGTGTCGAATTGCCCCGAATGTTCGGAAATCAATAGGCTCAGCTTCTGACGACGCAATATCCATAGTTTTACGCTTTTTTGCAACAAGACCACTGAACGTCTGCTCATTCACTGTTTTGAGGTCTATTTCGGGCGCGGTAACGTCCAATTCACAACAATAGGCATTGCCCTTGCATGAAACCACCGTGAATCGGACGATTCCGTCCTTTTCGCCTTTACACGACACAATGCCAGACGCCACAGCAGAAAACCCGGTGGATACTTTTTGGAACTTCATTGTGTCCTTGTCGACGGAATTGGTCAAGGGGAACCTCCAGACGTAGACCATCCCTGTTCGATAGACCGACAACAGAGCCACACCACGCGATTCATCCACATACCAATCTTGCACTGAGGAATACAAACGTGAAGCGGGTAACAGCTGAACTAAAGGTTCGTCTTGTCGCTGCTGTTCCCACGAAACGGTTTCGTTAGTAAGGTCGTATATCAAGCGTCGAATTTCGACGGCATTATTTGAATTCGTCAGAGTGACATACGCGCACATTGTGTCGCCGCCCTGCCCAAACCATTTGGATAGTTCCAAACCCGTTACCCAGTTATTTCCATCTTCATAAGCTTGTATTTTCCCACAGAATTGCAATCCGACCGATGTATCTACCCGATAAATAATTACAGCGCCCGATTCGGTGCCTAAAAGTAGAAAGCTCGTGCCCCATTTGGACCCTATTGTTGGACAGGCTGAGGTCCAATTGATCGAGTGTACCCGTAGCTGACGCACTCCAGCCTCGTTTAGTAGCACTTTGGGCCGCTTATCGTCGGTATCGTTTGTGATGTCTTTATCCAGATCCAAGTCTCGCGCTAGCAGTTGGTTCACGTCAACCAGTTTCTTCCATTGGCCAATTCCAGGATTCCCCTGAGGCTCATAAATATAGAGTTCGTGTCGCGTCGTCAGAGCTGCCAACAGACAGCCCCTGCCCTCAATCACTCCTGTTGGTGACCACGCAACGTCTGTCACCACGTGATCGGATGATGCTCCACCAATTGAGAGGGCCTCATCATTCGGTCGAGCCAAATCAGATAGGAAATTCTCCTTCTCGTCAATTGGCACCGTGTTAGTTGTATCGTATTGTTCCTCCCTTTTTTTCTCGTCTCCGACTTCCTGAGACTTCAGCATCGACGGAGATAGAATGGTCACACATGGTCCGGACGCTAACGCTAATTGTCCATCGTCCGACCACTTCAATGCATTACTAGCACTCGAAACCGTAGTCCGCTGTATTCTAATCTCCCGAACCATTATCTGTCTGGGCCGCCAAAAAAAAAAAAAGTGTGTGGGAGCGTAAAAATATAATATACACAAACCTCCCAAATTGGCCCGATAAAGACAAAGCTGCGACTTACCATAATCCACACCAGATAACCACTTAAATTAGTTTTTGAAGAGACTAATTTATTAGATAATATATGAATACGATTGAAATGCCTTGTTTTCGCTTCATCGTGATCAATAGACCCATAGCTATGTTTAATTTTAAGTAAAAAAATAAAAATTAAAGCACTGGAGCTACTTTTTTTTTTTTTTTTTTTTTGCTTCGTTTCGAGGAAAAAAAGTAGCACCGGAAGTACCCTGAGTCTATTCAGGCATTCAGTTGCTACTCCATCGACAGCCAATAGTGTTCACACTCTAGAACTGACAGAGACCCATATCACTTACGCTAGACCTTGAGAAATCCTCTGGAGCTCGAACCATATCCCAGCCTGATAATCCATTACCAGATATTGGGGGATCGACGGCCGTCAAAAATAGCAATACCCATCAAACACAAAATTGCAATTGTGTCGAAAACAAAGATTCTTTTTCCAGTCGAATTTGATTTCCCTTCAAAGCCTCCAAATTGTAAGACACAAAGAATCATTATCTATGGTGCGCCCCACCACATGCGGCGGTGTCTAATGCATGCGCCTCATTCGAAACGTCATAGGTAAAAAATCCTTACCAAAAAAAAAAAAAAAAAAAAGTTTACCGATATTTTTTAACCCCACAACGAAGAAAAATGGCTATTGAATCTGAAGAGCTACCACCGCAGTATGATGAAGTAGTTGAATCCGAGGTTCCTTTGCTCAGCGAGGAGAAAAAAGAAGAGGAGCCAGAGAACATCAAACCAACTGCAAAGGAACCACAGGCTCAAGCCCTCCCACATTATCAACAAATAGAAGGGCAAGATGAACTCACAAATGACTATTCAACAGGCCTTTTTGAATGTCACACGTCTCCTTCCACAGCCTGTTCGGCTGTGTGTTTGCCTTGTTGCTCCTTCGGTTCCATCAACGCAACTATTTCCAACTCTGCCGAATCCTTCCCAGAGCCTCCTTCTCAAGAGCAATCAACACTTCAGACTTTTATCCATTCGATCCCATATAGCATTCTCATGTTCACATCTCCAGCATTTTGCCTACCCCCGTTGGGTGTGTGGCAAAGATCACTCATTAGAAAATATTACGGGCTAGAACGACATCATACCCGTGATGTCCTCTCTCACGTTTGTTGCCATACTTGTGCCCTTGCACAAGATCATAGAGAAGTGCAGATTCGAGAGAACCGTAGACGACAAGCATTTTCCCTTAGTCAGGCCAATAATGAGTACCAAGTTTGACCTCTATATCACTCTGTGGGTTTTAATTATTCTTTTTATTCACTTCAAATAAATAAATTATTATTATTTTATTATTATTATACGATATATTTCCGAAAGAGAGAACGTGTCTGTGTCCATAAACAAAAAGACTTTAGTCGTCTTCATAATCGTCGTCATCTACAACTCCATTGCTAGAGTCATATAATCTAGATGCTAAATCTCCGGCAATCCCCAAATCTCCCTGGTCGATGATATAGCCGGCTCCTCCAAGGTAGGTCAGTACAACTGGTAAAAATACAAAGCTGTGAGCAGTGGCAATTAGTACTAATGATAACCACATCCGAAAGTAGTAAACTTCAAAAATTTTAGATCGCGTGAACGCTAATACAATCACCCCAATCAATTTCGTTAGCGCAATCCCGCCGAATACTGTGCCCCCAACTCCAACAAGGGCATTGAAAGCTCTGGTATCCCGAGAGACCCCAATTAATCCGGACACGCTGACCTTTTGGGTAAATGTAAATGCTCTCGCAATGTGGGCGCAGAATTCAACCGCAATGCCAACGCAAATAACAAGGTTCACCAAACTAACTGCGTTCAAACTAATGCCCCAGAGCGCCATGACCCCGGCAATGTCAGTCACAACCATCAATACTGTACCAGTCAAAACTAACGAAGTGCGCAGCGAACCCAACAATATCGTAGATAGGACAACCATTATTCCAAGAGCAGAGCCGATCAGCCCAAACGTTTCGCCCACAATTGTGCTATACTGGGCGAAGAAGATATAGAAATTGGAATATGGGAATGTCTCTAGACCAGTGAACTTACTAATCATCTCTGCGATTCTGCGGGCAGCTGCGTATGCGTTAATAAAATCGTTTTGCGATTTCATCGCAACATGATTGGTTCTGAACGCCGATGTTGGAATACTAATACGTTCATAATCAGCAACAACATCAGAGCTGTAGGCAGCCTTACCGCCTAACGGACATGGGTCAGACGGCGCGTTGATCCAGTTTTCGAAGTACTTCAAAAATTCTCTTCCTTGTGGTAAGCCGGTCATATCAGCTTTCCAGGGTTTGTCGGCATAGCAAACGTCACATTGTCTATCAGATGCAAATGGAGAACAAAACTCGGTTTCATTGGTTCCTTTTTTGAACCTACAGCATTCATCCAAACTAGGATTCAACCATTGGAAAAAGTCATCAATCCAACTGGCTGCAGGTGAATTAATAAATGACACTTCAGGCCTTTTTCGTTCTTGTTCAATGATATTCACTAACGAATATTCTTCGCATGATGAAAACCTTCCACACAATGCCTGTTGCGTAGCCCGATTGGTCACATTGGTGTCCTTAGTGATGAAATACACTGGTGGTCCCTGATCAAAGTACGAATATAGATCATTGAAGTAGTTCACCAAGTAAGAATCTGCAGGCACCGCTAACCTTTGATCTAATCCCAATTCAATATTTGGCAGCAATGCTAGTGAAATAGCAAACCACGCAAAGAAAAAACCTGTAACTGCAGCTTTCACCTTGCGTTTCAACAAATAGGGAGCATAGTATTTCCTCATCAGCTTTGAAAACGTCGGCTCATCAAACTTCTCAAAAACCCCAGGGGATCCCAAAACTCGCGCGGTCATCGTAGAAAACGATTCCCGGTTGAACTTGAACTTCGTCAATTTGACAAATGGGAAACAATCCATACGATTGGTTTCGATTCGCTTCTGATCCAACGTAAGCGCTGAAACAAACATGGTCAATTGTAAGATAGAATTAGCCAACACTGCTCCTGCTGAATACATTGCAAAGTTTCGGACTGCTGGCATTCCAACTGCACTACCAAGCCCAAAGGCAATGGTTTCACAAGTCGCCGACAATAAGATACTTGGGCCAATATGCGCCACCGCTCGAGCAACTCGGTTTTCAATCGGTTCACTTGGATGAGATAAGTTAACATTGTCCAGTTCATGAGTCAAGAGGAAAATGTTGTCAACTCCGACGGCTAATACCAAAAATGGAATGACTTCTGCAATGATTAATGTGGCTTTAACGCCTAAAGCTGCAAAAAACCCAATGGATGCAACAACCGAGAGCAAGACGACAAAAATACCAAAAAGACCTAATGAAAATTTCGATTTCACTAGTGATAACCGTGCCAATCCTGGTAGCACCCCACCTAAGCTGATAGATGCATATAAGAACATTGCAATGTAAGAGAATACAATGATTTTTGCATCAGTATTACTCGATTTGTTAAGTTCCTTTTCCAATGACATTTCTGTATTGAAACTCAACCTCAAGCCACGCTCTTCAGCCTCGTGACTTACTTGAAGCAGCAGTCGTTCCAATTCTTTTTCCCACTCGATTGATCGCTGTTCAAAATCCGAACCTTCTTCTTGATTTAAGTTCACCCATGTTACAATCATAGCATTCGATTCCAAAACAATATCTTTTTTGTTTTCATACCCGCCAAATATATCCGAAGCCTCAAGCGGGCGCTGGAAAGGCGGTAAACAACTGATCGGATTGTTAGCGCAATAGGTGATCCTACTTTCCCAATCCTCTTTAGGAACCTGGTTAATATCTCCAGCAAAATATTGAGTCACCGACTGGACTATGCAGTCGTCTCCAAGCGGTTTAAAACACAAATCCTCAAGGCCATCTTTATAAGGTGCGGGTGATCTGAGCTTGTATACCCGTTTTTCAACATCGAACCACCATTTCAAAGTATCATAGCTGTTAAGTACGGGACCAGTTTCGTTTACCAAATAAGCTTGCTGTGCCCGATAAAAAGGGCCAAAGTTTTGGTCATAAAACTGCTTTTCTGCGTATTCTCTGGAATACGGACTGACCCACAACCTGACCGGACTAGTTTCCAAACCCAAGTTCAACCAACCAAGTGAGAGTAGGCCAACTACCAAGAGTGAGATGGAAATAACTGTTGCGGGGAAACGAGCGCAAAAATAGGCTAATTTTCCGAACATGGTTTCAAGTTTGCTGTTTAAAGAATAGGGGCCTCTTAAACGATTAGAATTTCTAAATAACCGGCCCAGCCGTCCATTTCTTGTGAAATAATCCTCATTTGTGTCTTCTTCGTCATCAGAATCGTTATCATCATAGAGCAAACGTCTGGATTCTAATGATCTAGCAGACTTTCTTCTCAATAGGTAAGCAATAGCATACCCCCCTGATAACAAGGCAAATACCGACGCATAGACCATGAGGACGCCAAACGAAAAACAGGGCAAAACGCCAACTACACAGTCATCCTGTGGGTTTTCAACCAGCGGAAGCTCTGGACACGAATCAGGACAATCGGAACATGCACATCTATAGTTGGGATCAGAACATGTTCGAACCGTTTGATTATTCCGCTCAATCTGTTCCGGGGTAGAATCCCACGGGAAGTTAATTTGAAAGGGAGAACCGCCGAGTAAAGGCTTTTCATCACCCAAGAACTTTAAAAATGACTTATAATCCTTAGCTCCACCGCCGATAAAATCCATTGCATATCCGTTGGTAGCAGAAAATTTAACTTCCTTACACGAGTCGTAAAATCCTTGAGCAAATTCGGCGGAAACGAAATAATCAAGCTCAGATACGACATCCAGATTGGATTTTGACTTGTCCGTCTCTGTAACGTTCACAAACATCGACTGATCGGGGGAACAAGTGAATGAACAAAAAAACTGGAAAAAGTTTTCCTTACATGCAGGGCAAGAGGCGATGATACTTTCTGCTTTCTTAAGATTTGTTTTTAAATGGTCGATTTGATCCATATCACAGCAAACAGGAGTGTCGGCCCAAGAATGGCCACAGATTTCGACCAATGCATCTCTAGCGTCTTTTTCAGGCTTTACTGCCTCAACTTGTTTTGGACATGGTAGCTGACTTCCAAATAATGATTTTTTGCCACACTACGCAACCACATTAGTACTATACGAATCAAACGACGGCAGCCAGCCAAAATACACTTACTTCTCCATATGTAGCACAGACACCTGGTTTATGTATCTCAGAGGCAACGCAAGCACCAAAAATGGAAAACACCAGCACTGCTATTATAGGTGTTCTCATATCCCGCTGGTGTGTTTTGATGTTCAACTCGGACAGTTATCGTCTATTAAACCGCCGCTACCCCACTGTTTAATAGGGTCCGACTGTTCGCAATCATATCATTGCGCGGCGCGTACCGCAGTATTAATTCGATAGCTACTATAGGAACCAGCAGGCTTTTCCGATTCGCCTGGTCTGTTTTAGAGTCAGGATAACGGTGCTATCCTATTTTTTTTTCCCCCGAAGACTAGCATGTTAAGGGAGGGATAAGGCCGTTTCGGACGATGAGAAGGTCTTTACTTCCAAAAGTGGCCCAATTGTACACATTGTACGCATATACATATGTAATGATTGATAAGCCAGGTATAAACTCCTTCAAAATCCAGAATAGTGTGCATTGTCACGGCTATCGCATGAAAAAATGAATGTTTGCTTTAATCCTTCTTTTCTCACTGCTATAATGAGATCGTTGTACGGTATAAATTGGGGGGGGGAGATGGTTGAAAGCCGCACGAGCCGTTAGTAGAAAGCACCTAACAAGTAAACACACAACATCTTTCCCCCAAGTAACCAGAATAACAAAATGGTAAGGAGAGAAACAAATAAAGGTAGTACCAAGTTCTAACCTGTAATGAAAACCAGTCGGATGAGTCATTTGATGCATCGTTAGATTTGTTGCGACGATTGGATCCTAAGAACACGTCAGAAAATGTCATGGCATTGTGCAAACTATGCCCTGATTTGGCAGAAGACCTACTTTCCTCGGTCGACCAGCCATTGGGGGTCAAGACATGTCCAAAGACAAAAAAGAAATACTTGACCTGCGATTACAACCGAGATGGAGATAGCTATCGTAGTCCGTGGAGTAACGAATACGAGCCATATATTGGAGACGGTCCGAAGCCCAGTCAAGGTCTCCGTGAGATGGAGGAAATGGCAAACAAAGCATTTGACGTTTATCGTGAATTGTACTATGAAGGGGGAATTTCCAGTGTCTATCTTTGGGACCAAGATGACGGATTTGCTGGTGTCGTGTTGTTAAAAAAGGATTCCGACAACACTAGTGGAGGCGGTGGAGTATGGGACAGTATTCATGTCTTTGAAGTTGAAGTAGCCGGTAAGCGAAGTGCTACTTATAGATTCACGTCTACTGTCATTCTGGGATTGGACAACAAGACCCCTCAACTGGGTTCCTTAGATCTCAGTGGGAACTTGACTAGACAAACGGAAAAAGTCCTTGCTTTGGAGGATCCTTCCAAGGAGAACGACTCTCACGTCATTAACATTGGTACTTTAGTCGAGGACATCGAGTCCAAGTTGAGAAATGTCCTTAACGAGGTTTATTTTGGTAAGACTAGAGATATCGTTGACGACTTGAGAACTGTTGAAACTTCTTCCACTTTGAGCAACGAAAAGAAGCTACAGTCCGAGGTAGTTAAGGGTTTGGGTGGTGTTTAGAGCATTTAATATATATATATATTACTACTATGACTTTAGTGCGAGTACTGCTCGAGATGATGAGACAGTCGTAACGTTTTTAACATTCAGGGGTTGAATTTGAGTGCACATGTTCAATTATGCTCGCTCAATGGTTTCCATGCATTTGTTTACAGAATTTACAGAGTCTTCTATCATACATTCGTGACAAAATATAATACATATTTACAAGGTTTAGTTTTTCAATTCAATCAACCACTCCCTCCTTTTTAAGCTGGTGCAAAAAATGAGAGTAAGGGCCTGACTGAACCATGCGATTTCGTCGATCGTCATCTATCCGGCGTTGTGTTAATCGAGATTGCTCTTGTCTCTTGGAGACGTATCTCTTCCATTGACTTTTGTACCTCTTTCCATAGTACCTGTGATATTGGACCTGGTGATCTTTCAACTTAGGGTTGAGGGAAAGCGGATTAAACCCGATCAACTTGGATACGATTTTTCTAGTCTCAGGAGACGAATTTTTCCGGGTATAGTGAATTGTCGGAGATGAATCCGTCCACTTCAGAGTGTCCAAAATTCTATCCCACTTTTGATGCATTTCTTTAGCAGTCAAGTCACTTGACCCTAGAGCAAGCGATTGTCGAGTGACTCCAACGATGTCTCTGTAAAATATTGCTTTTGCTTCGGCATGCCGGATTAGTCGTTCCATCTTCGGATCGACCATATCATGAGGTATCGTATCACGATAGATCTTATAGATCAGTCGTAAAATGGGAAAGGTTCTGCAATGGTAGTTCCTATTGATTCCTACCTCGAATAAATATCGAAACGTCGTGCCATCAGGTTCTACGGACCAATGACGAGTCATCCCACCAAGTACACCAAACATCCAATCCAGGCGTAGTCGTGGAGATAGCTGTTCCAAAATTATGTTGAGTGTGCTTGTATTTGGATGAAGATGCCAGTGTTGTTGCGCGTAATGAAGATAGCTCCATGCACGTCGATACTGTCTCTGTTCAGTCAGTTTCTGTACTATCATGTTGATACATTCGACCGTGACTGCGTAGACTTTCTGCTTTTGTAAAAAATGCATAGCTTGGTCCGGACCTGATATGCTTATAACGTCTTTCATTACCTCGGCCAGTCCTCTACGAGATAGAGGAATCGATCTAGTTTGCATTTCCCGGAGGATACGGGATTTACAATCTGGATTTGGTGTGCATAACAATACAGTATTCCAAGTCTGTGCGTCTGCGGCGATTCCCCTGTCAAGCATTTTTCTCAGACAGTAGAAGATAAATAATTGCGGATGTTGGTGAATTTTGTACTTGGGGTCAAGCCGATGCCGAGCAGACAATATCATAATATTAAATGTGTTCGTATTCGGTTCTAAATCGTCTGAAGAACCGTGTAAGAGTTGCGAAAAGAGCTCTCGAGCTGCAAATAAATTCCGTATCCGAATGAAGTAGGCGATTGCGATATTATAGGCCTCAACAGAATGTGCATGCATGGTTAGTGGGTTAGTATTTCGTAATAGGTCGCCAACTATCAATGGGACCAATCCGTTGATATTTGCTGAAGAATATTCGGGAGCTGAAAAATCCCTCGCAGTGATGTGTCGCAGATACTCGACTAGTTTAGACTCTGTCCAGACATCGGGAAACTTGGGCAGCTTATGATATTTCCTAGATATCCGCGGCTTTTTATGCATTATAACTTCAGTTGGAGGTTTCGTCATGTCTACTGGCACCAGCCCTCCGTGATTATCGGATATTTTTGTCAACAGACCCAGAATTCCTCGGGTATAAATAGCTTCTTTGTGCGTTGACTTTGATGCAGTGGCCTCCTCTCTGCCATTGGAGATCGGTAATTGTTCCAACCCAGTATGCGAGCGAATTTCATTCTGCATCTGCCTATAGAAATAATCCCGGCCCTCGGCATAGCCCCTCCGAATTGTCCGCGATATGGACCTTGCCTCCTTCTGTAGAACCGCTGCACTATTAGTTCTAGTACAGCGGCAAACCGAAAGCATTAAAAGTTTCCTTCCTTTTTTATGCGTGTGGTAGTCTATTCGTACAGTTAGTTTAACACTAGTATAAATTTCACTTCACTGTTAAGAGACCTTGGGTGTGAGTTTAACGCGCATGGTATGCGCGCTTTTTTTTTTTTTTTTTTTTTTTTTTAAGTCCCAATTAATTTTTTTTTTCAATCCTTCGAGTCAATTGATACCATAGAAGTAATGAGCGGAAATAGAGACAGTTTTGTGCCAGCCAGTTCTGCGTCGGCCATGAGCGTGGCGGCTGCAGGTTTAAACGCACACAAAAGTTATGGTGTTAAATACATTTGTTCCAACTGTGCCGTTGAGGTTACTCTGAATAAGGCTGATCCGGTCAGATGTAAGGAATGTGGTCATCGTGTTTTGTACAAGCAAAGAACTGGAAGAATGGGTAAGTGTTTAGTCGAGTTGATGAATTAATGTGAGTTATTAATGGCAATTGTTCCCTTTAGTCCAATTTGAAGCTAGATAAAAGCGATTCGGGTATTTATAATATTTAAAATTAATTAGCATTGGGGGATGGTGAGATTGATGCGTAGTCGTTAGCAATATGATCTATTATTATTATCAACCACCCTCCTCCCCTTTATTCACAAGTATTATTATAATAATCTGTTTCTTGGATGTATCGTTCAATTTCGTCAGTTAATAGTTGATACACTTCATCGTGTTCTTGGTTTGTAAACTCATGCTGTTGGTGAGCTTCCCGTATATGCTGTAATAAATGGCTCTTCGAATCCGAGTATGCCAAAATGTCTACCAGGGCAGGCACATATTTGTCGGATGTATTCACAATAGCCCATAGAGCGCTCATATTCTTTTCATCCAGCATGAATTGGACGAAGATGCGTATCCTCTCTCGATCCAGACGAGCCTCGACCAATGCCTGTTTGACTTGGCTGACGTCGCCTATTGCTTCTATTGAGCTCTCGGAGGAAGATGAAGACCTCGGTCGTATGTCGAACGGCGTGTTTCCCTTATTGGAGACTGCCACTCTAACACTCATTACCTTTTCTCGTTGTCGGATCCATACCCGTCTACGAACAAACGAATGCAGCCACATATGCGACCCGTGCCATGATCGCGATCCAAATCTCCATGAATACGCCCAGCCCTGGTCATCTACATCGGCGGACATGTCCACATACCAGCGTTTCCACGACCATTTCCACGTTGAGTCTGGCAATAGCATGCTGGTGGCATCACCTGATATGGCAACACCTGCATCCGATGTCCATGGAGGATTATCAACCAACGGCATTAAAGAATCGGCAGAAAAGAAGGGGAACCCAAAAATAAACCAACCTCTTTGGTTTTCGATGCATCGGTCCACTACCACCTTTGGCTGTGTTTGATCCGCTTCTTCTTCTTCAGCATCCAATTCGAGTTCATCTTCTACCCGGATCCTGTCAGGAAGTGCTGTTTCTCTAAGATTAGTCAAATTTGTGTGTACTTGGGCCACGCCCTTGTACAGTGATGGTCGTTTATCTTCATCCGGACCTACCCCAAGTTTCGATGATATGGTCGAGACTAACGACTGGTTTCGGTTGTGCCGCGTTAGAGCCTGGGCTGCCGCTTCCGGAATTTTGATACTACTATTCAGATCACCATCCGACATGAAAGTTAGTGTCTGGATAACAGTTATGTTCTAAACAATGTAGTACAGAAAAGAAGAAAAAAAAAAAAAAACTACTTTGTTTATGAACGGACATGTATATTTGTTTCTTTTTGGGCGGTTGCTCCCAAAAAGAAAGTTCTACGCAGCACGTCACGTGCACGTTCAGGGGAGCTTGAAAGCCGTGCAGTGCACATCGCATGGAACCAACGTAAAGTGCTTTGTGCTTTGAAATGTATGTACAATTATCTAAGTTTATATCTCTAGAGTGGTTGAAATTACAGTTGGTGGGTCGTACGGACGGTCGTTTTTGTTTGTAGGTAAGTCCTCGATGCGCTGGACAACGTCAAAGCCAGATATTACCGTTCCAAATACTGTATGCTTGTTATCCAGCCAGGGAGTCTTCTCCGTCGTTATAAAAAACTGCGAGCCATTGGTATTCCTCCCAGCATTAGCCATTGACAACCTATACGGCTTATCGTGTCGTAGGTTATCGTCAAATTCGTCCTTAAACGGCTTCCCCCAGATACTCTCTCCACCGGTACCGTCCCCTTCAGGGTCGCCGCCTTGAATCATAAACCGCTTAATTACCCGATGAAACGACGTTCTATCGTAATAGTTATTATCGCACAAACGTACAAAGTTTTCTACGGCGAGAGGAGCCGACTTGGGGTATAGCATAAGTTTAATGTCTCCCATAGTTGTGTGGAGAATGGCTTTTGTCACGGTCTTGTAGTAGTCTTTCTTGGAACCGCTCCGGTCCGCATTATCGGGCCCATTTTGGCCGTTCTTCTTTTTACTCGAATTGGCATCCTGGACGTCTCGATGGAATTCTGAAAAGGAGCTTTCGTCATTTAGCTTGCTAAACACGTATAGTCTGTTTGAAAAGATGCCTAATAATAGCGGGTCATGTTCTTGCGATTTTGTAATTAATGCATTGTCAGATGTTGCCATTTCAACAGTCAAAACCTTCTTTTTGTTTGGATTCCCTTGGTACAATGCGATTTGTGAGAACTTTACAGGGTCCTTCCCTGCAAACAAATTACTCACCTCTCCAGTTTTGATGGTGATCTGGCGGACATATCGCCCAGTTGTGTGAAACAAAAAGTTTGAGGATTTGTCAAAACAAACTGAGCCTGGTATGTCTGGGTTGTTTACTGCGACAACATCGTCCGTCTTTTCCGACTCGTCTTTGTATTCTCCCCGCATCTTTCCTGTCTGGAAATCGAACAGAAAGGCCTGCTCTCCAATTGCAACAGCAAATTGCTTTCCGTCAGGAGAAATGGCCAATTGGTCTATTCTTTGCTTCTTTTTCCGGAACGTATACAGATCCGTCTGTGATTTCAGCTCAAAGATGTCTCTCTCGTTTGGCTTATCGTACGGCTCGTTCGGTTGCCAGTACTCTATCATCCCCAGGTCATCTGCTGAGACCATACAATCCCATTGAACGTTATACTCCAATATACCAACCGACTGCTTGTGCAGCCTGTCCAGTTTTTTAATTGGCCCCTCGTCGGGCTGCTGGCTATCATAGATGTGAATTCTACCTGAATCCGCTTCTGAGACGATGATTTTGTCCATATCCGTTCCATTGTGGACCCAACACACTGACCGGGGCTCAAACCCAAACTCAACGATGTTTATCATATCCAATCCCTCGACGTCGAACACTTTAGCCGTCTTATCGGTCGAAATGGTGATAAAATAGTTGCCATCCCCGCTGAATTTACAATCTACCACCGTATGGTTCTCGGAATGGGCCATGAACTGTTTTACGAATTCCAATTCGCCCTGGTTCTTGCTTTTCCGCCAAATCTTCACGTATCCCTCGTGTGTCGCAGTGACGACATACTCGGCTGCATTCCCCGGCTGGATCGCCAAAGCGGCCACCTCCCCGGCGTTTGGATAAGACCGCGTGTATCTCGGATAATCTGGCAGCTCCGCTGCAAACAGCCCTTCATGTTTGAGCTTCTTCCGCTTCGGTTCTTCAGCCATGGTGGTAATGATGCTGCTCGGGCAGAGAAAACAGTGCCATGCGCGAAGCGCATTTTGCAAAATAAAAAAAGAATTGCACTGCCACTTGCGCCACAGTCTTAACGTGGCTGTCTCGTGTGGTGGGAGTGCAATGGCATACTTTTTTTTAAAAAGAAACGCCATTGGACGATCCTCGCCCCGACGAGATACAGGCATCTAATGCGGGTAGTCCTTCTCTACTAGAAATGAAGCAAATGCCAAAAAGATGTCGCAAAGAGCTGCCGTAGCTACCTTTTTTTTTTGCTTCTTTACGGAGACAAAAAACAAGCTGCTGCTGGACAGCCGGAGGCACGCAATTACCCTGCGGACATCATTCTTTTGCTAGAAAAGAAGCCTAGGAAAGCACTAAATAGCTAGGGTCCCTCAGCGCTTAATTTTCCTTTTTAGCCACGCACTGGAGGCTACCGCTAATATACGCTAACGTTGTGTGGGGTAGCGCGACCGGCATGCCGACTATCGTCATCGATGTTGTCAGAGCTGACGTCAACGAGCATATTTTTGCTGCTTCGAGCAGGTATAATGAGACACCTCACGGAGTATATAAAGGGAAGCTTATTCGCTGTGGCGTAGTAGTTTATTTCAAGGGTGGGGGAAGAAAAATGCATCGTGTTAAAAAAAAAGACTAATAAACAAAATCTAGGTTGTAGTACTTTCCCTGGACTGTATATATATAATATGCCAGCAGTTTAGCGCTGCAAGGGCCATACCTGCTGTGGTTGGTAGTTCTGTGTCTCTGTTGCAACCTGCTGCTGTGGAGGCGGCATGGACACGGGCGGCTGCGAGCCCTCCATGACGGGGACGATTTGTTGACCGTCCTGGTTGGGCGGTTGCTGCTGTTGTTGGGCAGCGGCAGCGGCAGCAGCAGCAGCCGCCGCTGCTGCCTGTTGCTGTTGGTCAGGCTGGGGATGATAGACCTGGTCTTGCAGCACTGCGGCTAAGATATCTTGTGGGATAGAATCTTTGTGAGTCAACAGCAGGGATTTGATGCCAGACAGCTGGTCCCTCAACTGGGCGACTTGGGTGTTGAGAGTTTCGTTCTCCTGGCTAAAGTAGTTTACCTTCGCTTCGAGGTTAGCCAGCCACTGCTTCTTGCGTTGTCGACACTTCAACGCGGCAATGCGGTTTCGTTCCAAGAAGGACTTGCGCTTCTCTTCCTCGCTCTGCTTCTTTTTACCGCCGTTGCGCTGCTGTTTGTTGGCTGGGTCTTTGGTATCGTCGCTGTCGTCTCTATCGTCGTCTTCGTCCTCCTTCTTGACTAAGCCGTCTTCTCCGCCGCTTGCTGGGGACGTCTTTGATTGCTTTCGTGGGCGTGTGCCAGCGCCAGCGGTGGACGAGCCACGTTTATTATTAGTATTAGGTTGTTGTTTGTTAGTAGTGGTGATGGGCTGCTGCTGGGTGGGCATACTGACAGTGGTCGCGACTTGCTGCTGCTGCTGCTGTTGTACAGGAGGCGGGGCATGCTGCTCAGCGGCCGTCGCCACGGGAGCAGCTGTAGCAACAGCAGTGGTGACATTTGTGGCGGCGGTGGTGGTGGTATTTGTGGGTGCGTTGAGACCCAGAATAGCTGCGGTCTGGGGCCCGGGTGTGGGAAACATGGACCCGCTGCCCCCGGGGGTGATGCCGGATCGTCTAAAGTTGGTCATGAACGAGTTGAGCGCATTAGTGTTGTTGTTGTTGGTGCTGCTGCTGTTGCTGTTGGCGGCGGTGGTGGCGGAGTTCTGATTAGTATTTGGTTGCATCATGTTCGGGTTGTTCTGAGGGCCCTGGAGCATGGCTGGCGATAGAGGGCCAGCCCGCAGACTGTTGGTCCAGCCCGTCTGAGGGGCAGCGTGGTTACCGGGCAGTAGCGAAGACGGAGACGTGATGCTGGCCACTGGAGGCAGCATGTGTCTCCGTCCACCAGGCGTCGCTATAGACTGCGTTCCCCCAGGCGTTATCGTGGGCTTGTTTGCCTCGCCACTGCTTCCAGTCGCGAACGACTGCTCGAACGGGTTGGGTTCAAGATCAAACGTCGACCGTTTGTTGGCGTTGGCGCTGTTGGGGCCCGTCGCATCCCCGTTGTTGACTGCGGTCTCCATCTGGAATGAGCGCTAGAATTGTTCTGGCTGCTGTAACGCTTCTTTTGGGTATGTGTGTGTGTGTGTTGTCTATGGTCCCCTGGGGTTATGTGAACCAAGCTCCAGTTGTAGTATGTGCTAAAAGAAAAAAAAAAAAAAGTGCGAGTAAAGATGACATCACTTTTTTCGACTCAGGCTATAAAAAAATTGCCGCACGCGCGTTCTCCCACAATCGACCCCCGCGTTCGCGCAATCTGGATATAGACTTCCGGAACCTTGTTATGGCGAACATGAGGCTTTCGGCGGCACCGGTGGCCACTCTAAGTGGCAGCACCCGTCTCTCAGCGTGGTAGGCATGGCCTGTTGTCTGGGTGGCATTGTGGAGTCAACGGTTTTCCACTAATTTGGGAGGGCCATTGCATCTGCGTGTGATTTGCGCCCTATCACTAGCTACCGTGCATAGCGGTGCATATGTAGGGTCTCTATATGTCGTATAGTGCTGCTACTAGCCAGTTGTAGCTACCACTGCAGCAGTGGCACTCTTTTCCGGTAAGGAAGCACAGGCGCTATAGCTGTGTGACTGGTCGGTCTAAACGATCAAAGCTCCCAACCTCACAGGTGCTATTTTAAGAAATATTATTTCATTGCATTGAATTTGAGCGTCTAATTTTGAATATAAAAGGGAACCAATCCCCCCTCCTTTTTTTTTTTTTTTTTTGTACTCAATGTCTAGCACCGTGCACACGCTGGGGTATGCGGGGACTGGGTATATGCCCTGCGGGCGGCCTTCTTTTCTAGAAAAGAAGCAAAAGCACTGGTGAGCCTCGCAGAGCTACCTTTTTTGCTTCTTTTCGGAGAAAAAAGAAGCCGCCGGAGGCACTACGCCCTACGGGCGGCCTTCTTTTCTAGAAAAGAAGCAAAAGCACTGGTGAGCCTCGCAGAGCTACCTTTTTTGCTTCTTTTCGGAGAAAAAAGAAGCCGCCGGAGGCATTACGCCCTACGGGGTCTGTGTATTGCCCTGCGGGCGGCCTTCTTTTCTAGAAAAGAAGCAAAAGCACTGGTGGGCCCCGCAGAGCTACCTTTTTTGCTTCTTTTATGAGAAAAAAGAAGCCGCCGGAGGCTACGCGAGCGGCGGTTTCTTCTAGAGCACTGTGTATCACGTGGGATTGCCTGGCAGAGTCTACTTTTGGCTCTTTTCGGAGGCACACATATCCTGCAATTGACCGGAGAAAGAACACACCGCCAATGGCTCATCGAATGCTTCGCGGGAGACACAGAGCACTGCTTTCATGTGCCAGATCATCATCGTGCGGCTTCCCCACACGAGGATAATTCGGACCAGTAGCCACTGGACGACAATATACCGGAGAGTCGGCTGAGGGACGGAGACCGAGCACGGAGGAGGAGGCACAATTGTCACTGACGATAGCGGGAAGCGACTTAGGCTATGCCACCAGAGCATCCAGCTTAGTCCGTCAGCGACCACTGCAATCGGGCCCTGTGCGCTGCCCGAGGTGCACACTATGCAAACTCTCTCACGGGCCACCACAAGTAGCGTGGTGGGCCACTACCGACCGCCCGAAGGTGGGTCGGGTCCGAACATCGGCCGAGGGAATAAAGAGCCTCGGGCTAGGGACGGCGCACAACCCCAGATTTTGGCGTGACAATTGGGGCGTGAGACCTCGGACGGAGGGGATGTGAGTAATTGCCATCTCAAGCGTGAAAAGTATAAAAGAGCAAGGTTCCTGCCTCCAAACAAGAGGAAAAAAAAAAAAAAACACAATAACAACCATATCCACTCCAGGAAAAAATGTCCGCTGAAGACAAGCAATTACAACAACAAGTGCAAGAACTCAAGCAGTGGTGGTCGCAGCCGCGCTGGAAGGGTATCAAGCGGGTATATCCGGCCGAAGACATTGCAGTCAAGAAGAACTCCATCAATGTCGCCCAACCATCCTCGCAGCAGGCCGACAAGCTGTTCAGCCTGCTCACTGAGCACGCTAAGAACAAGACTGCATCCTTCACCTACGGTGCTCTCGACCCGGTCCAAGTGACCCAGATGGCCAAGTACCTGGACACCGTCTATGTGTCTGGCTGGCAATCATCCTCCACTGCATCCACCTCCAATGAGCCATCCCCGGATTTGGCCGACTACCCTATGGACACTGTTCCAAACAAGGTCGAACATCTGTGGTTTGCCCAACTGTTCCACGACAGAAAGCAACGTGAAGACAGACTGACCAAGCCAGCCAACCAGCGTCCAAAGGAAGTCATCGACTACCTCCGACCAATCATCGCCGATGCTGACACTGGTCACGGTGGTCTTTCTGCAACCGTCAAGTTGACCAAGATGTTCATTGAGAGAGGTGCCGCCGGTATCCACATTGAAGATCAAATGCCAGGTACCAAGAAGTGTGGTCACATGGCTGGTAAGGTCCTTGTTCCAATCCAAGAGCACATCAACCGTTTGATCGCCATCCGTGCCGCCGCCGACATCTTCGGCTCCAACCTTTTGGCTATTGCCAGAACCGACTCTGAGGCTGCTACCCTCATCACCTCCACTGTCGACTACCGTGACCACTACTTCATTGTCGGTGTCACCAACCCTGACATCGCCCCATTGGTCGACGTCATGGTCGAGGCTGAGGCCCGAGGCGCCTACGGTCCAGAGCTCGCCAAGATCGAGGAAGACTGGTCCAACAAGGCCGGTCTCAAGCTCTTCCACGAGGCTGTTGAAGACGAGATCAAGAAGGGCAACTATTCCAACAAGGACAAGCTCATTGCTGAGTTCAAGTCCAAGGTCGGCCCTCTCACTAACACTCCAAACGCCGAAGCCAGAAAGATTGCCAAGCAACTTCTCGGAAAGGACGTCTACTTCAACTGGGACGCTGCCCGTGTCCGTGAAGGTTACTACAGATACAACGGTGGTGTCCACTGTGCCATCAACAGAGGTCGTGCCTACGCCCCATACTCCGACCTCATCTGGATGGAGTCCAAGAACCCTGACTTCGAACAAGCAAAGACCTTCGCCGAAGGTGTCAAGGAAGCTTTCCCAGACCAATGGCTCGCATACAACCTCTCCCCATCCTTCAACTGGACCACTTACATGTCCGCTGCTGACCAAAAGACCTACATTGACCGTTTGGCCAAGCTCGGCTACGTCTGGCAATTCATCACTCTTGCCGGTCTGCATACTAATGCTCTTGCATCTGACAAGTTTGCTCGTGAATTCTCCAAGAGAGGTATGCAAGCCTACGGCCAAGACGTCCAACAGCCAGAAATCGACCAAGGCGTCGACGTCGTCAAGCACCAAAAGTGGTCCGGTGCTGAATACATTGACAACATCCTCAAGACCATCACTGGTGGTATCTCCTCCACTGCTGCCATGGGTGCTGGTGTGACTGAAGACCAATTCAAGTCTAAGGCATAAAAAAAAAAAAAAGTATCTTAGTTTTTAAAATTAATATTATTTGTTCTGTCGAAACCACCACTACTGCTTTTGTGAGTCCAAGGTCAATTGCCTCTTTCAGGAAGCGGATTATCTTTTCTTCGAAAAGAAACATGAAAGGTATGCATAGCTCTACGAGGCAGTTAATTCTTAAAATATGGTAATCGAGGAATGCCATTTCCGGAGCCGGGCCGATGGACCGGCTGGCTGTTTTTTTCCGGGGATTTATCCGGAGAAAAAAAAAAAAAAATTCGCTGAGGAGGAAAAACTGGGGGGATGTTCCGATGCCGCATTTAAAGTGGTGGTGTGGCCAGATTTAGATTTTGTCATTACAACATCTTAGAAATGGTCGAAACTATCCAGTGGAACGAATCTCATCGCCGATACAACCCTTTGCGCAAGAGCTGGGTGCTGTGCTCTCCGCACAGAACACAACGACCATGGCAGGGACAACAGGAGTCCGCCAACGTCGAGAAGCGACCGCAGTACGACGAAAAGTGCTATTTGTGTCCAGGAAATGAACGGGCTTCTGGTGGATCTAACCCTAAATACAACGAGACTTTCGTTTTTGTCAACGATTTCAGTGCAGTCAAGCCCAAGGCCAGTATTGAAGGCGGAAAGACCGCTGAGGTTGATGAAAAGGACGAACTGTTCAGGGCCGAACAGGCCACCGGGAGATGTGTCGTTATTTGTTTCAACCCTCGTCATGATCTCACTTTGGCTCAGATGTCCAAGGCCGAGATCACATCTGTGATTAAGGCGTGGCAGGAGGTCTACCAGTCGGCTGTGGACGATCCCGAGATCAACCACTGCCAGATCTTTGAGAACAAGGGTGCTGTGATGGGCTGCTCAAATCCACATCCACACGGTCAAGCGTGGATGACTTCTATGGTTCCAGAGGAACCAGCTATCGAGCACGATTGTCTGAAACAGTATGAATTGACCCACAATGGAAGGGGCATGCTTGAGGACTATGTGACTCGCGAGTTGGCGATTGACACCCGGGGTGACGATACAAACAATCGTATTGTTTGTCAAAACGAATCCTTCATCGCTCTTGTGCCGTTCTGGGCTGTCTGGCCTTTTGAAACTATGGTTGTTTCCAAGAGGAAGGTACCATCCGTTCTCGAGTTATCCCAGCAGGAAGTGGAAGACTTTGCCCAAGTTCTAAGTGTTTTGACAAGGAAATATGACAACCTCTTTGAAACATCCTTCCCGTATTCCATGGGTCTCCACCAAGCCGCCACTTCCACCGCTGATCGTGAAGCTCGTGCTGAGGGCGGTTGCAGCGAGCACCTTCATCTCCATTTCTACCCGCCGCTTCTCAGGTCTGCCACTGTTAAGAAATTCTCCGTCGGATTCGAAATGCTTGGTATGCCCCAAAGAGATATCACTCCCGAAGGTGCTGCCGCCACTCTGCGAGCCCTTGATGGCATTCATCACTATGCTGACGAGAACTAAGCTATATATATGTAACCTGCAAGGTAATAGAGCATGTATTATTTCGTACTATATGTATTGGGTTCTTCTTCGGTCCGAGTGGATACGGAAGTGTATACTCCATAATGAGGCCTCGTTAGCTTGTGTCAATTCAGATAATGTCCCTGAGAAAGCTGTTGATGCATATGCAGATGCAGCATATGAACAATTTGAGTCAATTACTTCCTTTCAGAAATGGACCAATCGTTAAGCGACTTTTGGGAGGGAACACTAAGTGGGTTGAAGTCATACTTTCTTACGTGCTACCCGCTAAATTTTAATTATTTTGAATTGCAATTCAGTAAACCAATATATAAACCGTTGTAAAATCTGTCCGTGCTTGGGAATATGCTTACGTGCACAGACACCCGAATAGCCCACTACTACATGCCGTATAACTACCAAAAATCTTAAAAAATAGGGTTTCCCCAGCTGATCCATGATGTCCCGATGTATTATAATTTTCTAAACACTAAAGCCAAAGCTGAAGTGGATGCTCAGAGGTCACATGGTAACGGTAATGACAATAACTGCTGTATTAAGTCACCAGTCCAGTAATAAAAGAAAAGGAAACATCCAAACTTGCTAAAAAACACTATATGGTATTTTTGATGTATTTGAATTGTATTTTTACAGTGGTATGCTACCAGCATGAGTTTTTGGTACTAGAATGATTACAACGGCCAATTGCAAACAATACCCGTAATGTCCATCATTTTTTCTTAAAAAATTACATTTACAACTACTCAAAATCACACAAATCTATATTGGCCTTCATTTATCTAGATTCAAATTAAATGAAAATAATTATAGATTGCATTTTCAAAGTTTCCCAGTTCCTAACGGTTATGTGCGGCTCAACGGGGTTTTAGTTGTCCCCCTCGTCCAAATCATCATGGATATATTCAATCAAGAAGAAAACGACATATTTCAACACAGATTTACAGCGTATTAATAGCTTAATGCATGCTATTACTTCTACTCATCGACATTAATACCAAACTTTAAGTTTTTATGTTAAGTACACACGTAATTCCAGGCCTTCATCTTTCATAGCGCCTTCCGACGGCTCCGACGCAAAAGAATTTTTCAGACCTTTGCTCACCCCACTCTCCCACCACAGATCACATATCCCTTCCTGAACTGATTTTTCCCTCCACTCCGCGATTTGACAAGTTGACAATAGAAACATACCCCTATTTTTACATATAAGACACAAGAACCAAATGCATCCTGAAGAAGAACTAACAGATCAAACTGTTGTCGAGGATCCAAATACCATCGAGGTGCGTGGTATGTCTCCACTAATACTTGTGCTGACGGTCTTGACATCATTTTGCGGGTTCATGTTCGGATATGACACGGGGTATATTTCAGGTGCTCTGGTCGTGATTGGCACCGATTTGGGTAAAACACTAACTAGTGGTAATAAGGAGTTTATTACTTCAGCAACCTCGTTGGGTGCGTTGCTCTCGTCAATATTTGCCGGAAGTTTGGCTGATAGATTCGGGCGTAAATGGGTCATTAGTATGGCAAATATCCTTTTCATAGTCGGTGCTGTTATGCAAGTTTGTGCGCACAGCTTGTGGGTAATGATCGCCGGTAGATTCGTCATGGGCTGGGGTGTGGGTATTGCATCCTTGGTAGCTCCATTGTACATTTCTGAAATGGCCCCATCCAGGTTTCGAGGAAGATTGATCGTAATTAACGTCATAGCAATCACTGGTGGTCAATTGGTTGCTTACGCCATCGGAGCTGGTCTTTCAAAAGTGAATAATGGCTGGAGAATCTTAGTCGGTCTATCCCTGGTGCCATCCGTGGTTCAGATGATCATTTTCGTCTTTATGCCAGAAACTCCTCGATATTTGGTTAGACGTGGTAATCAAGAGGCGGCACGTAAGGTCCTCAGAAGGACATATAAGGATACCACTCAGCAAGAATTGGATTCTAAACTGCACGACTTAAATATTTCACTGTCGGAAGCTGGTGCTTATAAGAACCCGTGGAAAACATTAGTCGAGTTGCATACAACACCATCAAATTTCCGAGCCCTTGTCATCACCTGTGGGTTGCAGGGAATTCAGCAGTTCTCGGGCTGGAATGCTCTCATGTATTTCTCAGCCACTGTATTCGAAACCGTTGGGTTCGACAATCCAACTGCCGTTTCTATTATTATTTCTGGAACCAATTTTGTGTTCACAATTATTGCATTTATGATCATTGATAAGATCGGAAGGCGAAAGCTTCTTCTCTTGACTATTTGGGGTATGGCACTTGGTTTGGTGCTCAATGCCATTGCATTCCATTTCAACAAACCGGAAGCGTCCTCGGGTGGCCATGTGTCGGGCTGGTCAATTGTTATCATCATTTCCATGCTTTTGTATGCCGCATTTTATGGTACTGGTATTGGTAATGTCCCTTGGCAACAGGCAGAAATGTTCCCAATGTCTGTTAGAGGTATGGGCTCCTCTTTTGCAACTGCTACTAACTGGGCCGGTTCTCTGATTGTTTCTTCAACTTTCTTAACCATGATGGACAGCATCACTCCAACTGGTGCCTTTGCGTTTTATGCCGGTTTATGCGTAGTAGGGGAAATTTTCGTGTACTTTTTGTATCCAGAGACAGCTGGTTTGGCACTTGAGGAGGTCCAGGAGCTTTTAGACGGGGGATTCAATGTGAAGAGATCGGTGCAAAAGAACAAACAAATGAGAGAGTTTTATTCCTACAAATCAAAAGTCATTCACCACGAGATGGATGATATGAGTACTGAATAATTTGTATTTGATACTGTATTTAATGATAACATGCGAAGCCTTCAGTTCGTAATTAGAAACTGCGGTATTCGCTTGGCAATAGCCAAAATGGTACGAGAGGGTGGCTTAGTTGAATGAAAGGCACTGATAAGTATGGGGTGTTTAGAAATATAACAGCTAGTTTAATATCAAAAAAAAAAAATAATAATCAACCAATGCATATTTCTAGAATTAATTATAGTGTAGGTGAACTTGGCAAAATTGATTTCTCCCGAATATGCCCTCCAATATAGTTAGTGTTTAGTTTTCTATTTGGCGATAATATCAGTAACAATCAAGTTACTTGGGGCTAATCGAAATAGCTGCCTGTTCTTCATAACTTTGGTTATTATTGTTAGTCAAATGCAGGTATTTGGATATGTTGGAGAGAACACCTTTAGCGGGTAAAAGAAAGAAAAAAAAAGCAAACAATTTCTGCACTTATAATAATCAGTTGCCTTCTGGGCACGTACATATGGTGAACAATATCATGCAAGATGATTCGCTTATTAGTCCAATGCAGGCGTTTTGCTGGGTGATGATGCCAGATTTCTCTCAAATTCATGCATGTGGGGAAAAAAAGTCCATGCGACGGGATAACTCTAGACTTCACTGGATAAAACCCACAACAGTTCTTTCGATCTCATACTTTTCTCAATCAACGAGAATATGTGTCATATTTTCCACCACACAACATGACCAGTGGTGTTATTTCGTCTTAATGTTCGTTCTCTGAAATTACATTCCAAAGATAGGTTCGCATTTAGAATGTGTAAAGGGGATTATGAATTGGGATTATCCTTTGAATACAGCTGAAAACCAATGTGATTTTGATAAAACCCTTCCGTGTGTCCTTCTTAGAAGGAGCCATCTGGCCGTTCCTTCCATTTGTCTCTGCCGTACAACTATTACGACTTACGAAGGGTCCTGGTTGTTGCATAGAAAGCAAAATTCAATTTTGTCGGGTTGTCCTTTCACGGCGGGGTGTTGAGGCTAATACCAGCCCTTATCTATAATAGGTTTCTCTCCAGTTGCCGCAATCA